>JAUBWS010071399.1:0-13793 GCA_032270445.1 Darlingtonia californica
CTGACCATCCATGAAAAACTTTGAATTCCCCTGACCACTTTAAAATTCCCTGACTTTCCCTGACATTCCCTGACTTTTTGGCCAAAGACTCTTTTGCCCCTGACCGTATAAACCCTGTCTTAGATATTCGCGTGATAAAGTGTTGCAAATAAAAGTACACTTTAACTATCTTAAATTTGCAATATTGGAAATACTTTTAACATCAGTAAGAGTAGTTAATTGTCATTAACATTAAAGTTGCACACTACTAAGAATACAATACGCATAATTGATGCAAGGAAAAGTTGAGTTGCATGAACAATTGAACCTGTTCGAAATTTTACATTCCTATAAAATCAAGCGTATACGATTACGTCATAACGGTTGAGTCAGAGAATTATGGGTGGATCCTGTTTTCGGGCACGCGTGAAGTCTTCGGATTTTTGGTTTCATAATGAGAGCGCTTTGTATGAAAGGATATCACGCTAATACAAGATATGACCTGCTTAATTAATATAAGCCCTGTAGAGCGCAAAGCTATTTATGAATCATCTATCAAGTACACATAGAAAAAATCTACATTTACGACGGTGTATTACTGTATCATAACAAATAACTCCTGTATAAGGAATAAACGTCTAAAACACGGAAATAAACAGAACTTTATACATCTTCCCGTGATTAGCTTTAGCAAGTCAAGCCTCGTTTCCGTTCAAATGTAGCCATGGCAACTATCAATTAAAACGAAATTACTCAAATAGCAAATAGTTATAATTATGTAACTGGGAGTTGGTTGCTAAGAGACACTTCTTTTAATTACCGTAATAGAATACCTCCTTCAAATCGCAAAGAGTTTAGAACGTGTTAAGACAATTTGAAGGCTTAAGGCCATTTTCCTAAGACAATTGTTATATTCGATAATTTCAACCTGTTTTAGCTATTATTAGGAACAATTTAAGAACATGTTTTAGCTAAAAATCCAAACGGTTGAAGGCTTACTCGAAGTTGGATGTTCTTATAAGAAGAAAAGAACGTGTACAACAGATTTGAATTAGAGACCTGACTTGCTGGGTAGAGGTCTATTCGGAACACTATGCAACGAAGTGTAATGAAGAGGTTGGGTCGATGGGTTACCCTTTCTTTTCTTTAGAAAATTCAATCGGTATCTTTAACTATCTTTCTTCGGAACTTTCTGATGCAGAATTAGACACATTTTCAAGCTAGAGCTTGTTTTTTATTTTTATCTTTGTAATAATAATACTATGGCCATGAGATCTTTTGTTCCATTATACTTTAACACTTAAAAAGCATATACCTGGGTGGCGTACTGATCAACAGAGGACAGACTTCCAAGAGAGGAATCTAATTAGCATTTTAAGAAGTGTCGGGCCCACTCCAAAGATATCAGTGTTTTGTGTTGATCTAAACATGCTTTTTACATTAGTCTATAAAAATTTTAGTTTAGGGTTAACACAGTTTGACAAATATACTTAATGTTTTAGCTTACAGCTTGTAAAGATTATTCATAATCAATTTTTTTAGAGCAGGTCGTTTTAAAAATGTAATGTCAATGGTAGGTCTCACAAAGTGTAAGCCGTCATACAAGATTTCACTATTTACCATCAAACCGAAATACCGGCTTTTCTTTAAACTTAATTGTTCATAAAATAAAGACAATTAGAAACCAATTTACATTTCAAGAATATTTACACGAAGTCAGAAGTTCCTGAATTTCAATCACCCTATTTCATTGATTCAATATAAGTGAACGAACTTTTGGAATTTTACAAAAAATGTCGTTAAGACCGACTGTATTTTTTGGATCTTTCTTGGCGACATCAACTTTGAACCAAGATGAAAATTACTCAATTTCAATCAAAGTACTTCTTAATTACACATCTTGGTGAAAAAATTATTCTGATTGTTCTTTATTTCAGCCTATTCACAACTGAGAGATTAGTTTCGAGATCTGTGAAAAAATTCATTCACATGCGCCTATTGAAAATCAGGTCTTTTGTCATCATAAAACCTTATTCCGACCGACTTGAGGATATTCATGAAGATCACAACAGATTCTCTAAAATGTCAACTTTGTATGAGCGTCCTTCGTAGAGCTACTGGTTTCTGTCAATTGATGGTCAATGGAACCTGAAATCTAAGAAAGATGAGAACGAAGAATTGGATTAATTTTGAAAGTTACAAGAAACAGATAAATAAATATTTAAATAAATAAATGTACATATAAAATAAAAAGTGTTCGAAGAAAATAATTAATTACAATTAACTATATATACTATAAATCAATTAAGATAATTTTCTTATTGAACAACAAGTTGACCTGACAGAATGTTTTGGTTGCATTTTTGGGTATATTTATTTAGCTTCTCTGTACAAGTGACAAGTTCCTATTGGTGGTAAGTTACCCTGGGTATTTTTTATTTCTTTAAGCCTCACAAAAGAGTCCAACTCGGCGTTCAAGTCCGCGCGTCCAACGCCTTAACCAACCGGCCACGGCTCCATTGCATTAACTGTGGGAAAGTAAATGAACGTTCGTCAACATTCGTGCGACGTTACGCGACCGCCGTTTAACACCGTCGAAACAACGTCTTGTGCTAACAGGGAAACAAAACAGCATATACGGGGCGCTGCATAATGCTTCAATATCTGCAAGTAAACACAAAAAAAAAGGCTAATTTTCGAAGGCAAAATCAATCCTGTGAGCAACTTTCCAGTCGGGAAGTTTTATTATTACAATCGTCAGAATAGATCGACTAAAATAAAAGTGCAACGTGTGGCGAGTAACAAAAAAGCCTGGGAAGTTAAAGTGTACCTAGAAATTTTGTTGCTCAACAAACGCGAATTTTACTTCAAATCTTATTCTTGGTTCTTAGATTGAGCGTGATTTTGCGGTACTTTTAATTTCCAGTTATTTGAAGCTATCTTCTTGTCTTATCGCCCTTGTTGAAGAAATATAGTATTGCGGGCACGAAATTATTCTGTCACAGATTATTGAGACACAACGCAAAACACTTGTTTAAATCGCAATTTTTCATGTTAAAGTCGCCTTAAAAGAGTGTTTGTTTGTGATCATGAGTCTCATCAGCATTCTCTTTCACTTCTTTAGAAATCTACTGGATAGCATTGAACTTTATTTCGTAGACAAAAAAAACTGGAAATATGAAAAAATATTCTCTGTGCCTCGGCCTCTTAGCTTGTTTGTATAGATTTTGGGTCAATGTTTTGACTTTCGAAGCATGAGTATAAGGAATTGATTCATAAATAATCAATATGAAACTTACATTCATTGACCCCAAGTTACTTAGACCTAGCTTCGCGGATAAGGACCAAATCAGAAATCAGCGACTCAGGGGATTTACGGCACGTCGAAAGCATACCGAAATATAATTTTTTACCTTTCTGGGGCACTTCTGCCATCCAAGAAACTTAATATATAGCTTAAAAGAAAGGTAATGCTTCGTTGGTACTTTTTCAACTTACTCAAACTTAAATCCATATACAAAATTGTGCCTGCCTTGAGTAATTACCAAAAAACTGGATTATGACGTCATTTTCGATGACGTCATAACCATGACATTTTTTAATTACTCGCTACCTGTTTAGATTGAAAACATGACATTTTACCCAAAGAAGTGTCTTACCTAGTAGATACATTTAAAGTGCCCCGGAAAAAGTATTGGTATGTTTTCTACGTGCCGTAAATTCCCTGAAGAAACTTTATGCCAGCGAAAGTTTATCCCATTAAAGTAGTTTCACTAAGACTTTACATATGGATTCGATCCAAATGAAATGGTTTTGACGAAACTTTAAAGACCTTGCATTTTCCGAGAATGTTCGCTTTTTCTAAGTTACAAACGCTTAAGTTCTTAAACTTTAAAGACTGATCAGTTAGTTTATTACTCTATGTTATCCAGTATATATTAACCCTTTTATTACCACGAAAATGGTGCATTTTTGAAAAATCTAATCTATCAAATTTCGGCCTTTTTATTGAGAAATAAACATAGTATTATATTACTTTATTTTTGAACGTCTGTTAGTATCTGAGCGCTTATACTAATTGAGCAAAGTAACTTGCACGATTAAGAGCTTTAAATCCGTTTTCTATGAGAACCAAGACAGATCAAACTGGCCATAGCCAAAATTGTTTGATTTTATCTTTTTCTTACAAATAAACCCCTGACTGAAACGGCTAAAACGTTGTTTAGTCTACCAAATCAAGTACATGCCTAATTTTAAAAAGAGGTGTATTTAGTGTTATAACTGTAGTCTTTCATGACAATTTCAACTAAAGTATTCATGATATATTGTAACAAAGCTGTTATTTATATCCATCATTGTTGCATATTGCGACTCCAAATGCAATTCGTCTGGTTTTCTTGACTTCCATGTTTGAATATTTCTATTTTCAATTATTTAATAACATAGATTGCAAATTGTATAATATTAATTGAAATGAAAGGTTTTTGAAATTCGATTATACAGGGTGTTTCAAAAAAAATCGTTTCGTTTTAACGTTAGGGGAAAGTTTAACATTCTAGTTTATGTGGTGAAAACTTAAGTTTTAACAACCTGTTAGTTAATGAGTAATGAAACTTTAAAGTCATTAAGTCGGCATATAAATAAATCGAGATAGCTGTAAGTTGAATGCAAACAATTGTAAGCTTTGTGGTTTAACGTAAAAAAAGACAATTCATTGAAGTTGAAACCCTGTAGTTGAAAGTCTTGAAATATTCTGGGTTAAATACAACTTCAAGTTTGCGCTAACATCAAATAAAAAATCAAAGTGTTTGTCAGTCAGAATAAAGTCTCAGTCCAAATGATCTTCTAGATAAAAAAACATTCGCAATTTACTACATTAACAGTTCCATATGCATAAGGATTCAAAGAGCTTTCATCATTAAAATCTTACGGCAGTGGTTGTTACAATGATGGCCTCAGGGATTCACAAGGATATTTCTTATCATGAATTTCCTACAAATTCTTGCCTTGAGGCTTCTGTTTGCCGACAAAAGACATGAGTATTAAGTTCGCACTATCCTGCGATATTTAGAGCGATCACACCGACCTATTTTTATTTTGTCTCTTTAAAAGAAAATGGCGTGGCAAAAACATATCCAGTATACAACGATTGTCGTAGTTGATACATTGGTGCTAATTAGTCAAGTGCTGTGTCACATAGTGTCTGGAAAACCTATCGCTGAGTTGACGTATTTATGACAAACTTCATTTAGGGGAAATCTGACAATTGAGTTTTTATGTATATACGAAAAGAAAATTGTAAAATTCTACGATTTACTCAAAAATCTGGCATATTAGTTTTCCAACATGTGACAGGCTGTCATATCAGCAACAAAGTTGCAACATCCATACTTCTTGTCATGAATAAACCTTTAATTTTGGCACAAAGATTTCGTTGATTTCATCCTCTTCTAGTATGAAAGCCAATCGGTACCATGTAATGTCTCACAGCACTTCGCTGTGCGTACGCTGTGATTCTGACGCATCATTAGATTTTTTTTGAAAAGTGACGCTTGGAAATAGTGGATGCTTTTTCTTTTGAAATTAACTAAGTTTTACTATCAACCTCCGTACCTTAAAATGTCCTGTCAAATGTATAAAATTTTGTTTAAAATATCTTAATTAAAAAAGAAAGATTATAGTTTGTTTTCAAAAAAAACTCAAAATGATATAGATACTTAATTTTTTTCAATAAATTCATAAAGTAGCTGAAGTTGGACATTGGAAAGCCTTTTTGGATGTTTTCATCCATGTTATTTATAAGTTTATGGGAGATTGACAGCTAATTTAGCAAATACATAAAGTCCATGCTAAAATTACTTGGCTTTGCAACAGCAATTTGATGTCAGAGATTTTAAAAAGCGATTTTGCATACCCTTGGTAATCATATTTCAACATAAGGCAATTACATCTTTGGAACAAATCTTTTCAGTGAATAACTTATATTTTAAAATGAATAAGCGAAAATTCCTTTCCAACATTTAACATATGCATGTTTGATATGCTTAATTTAGTTTCTAGCTCTTACCAAAATTATTAATTTTTTGTCTTAAGTTGGCTGATTTGCATCATTACTATATATACACCAAAATTAGACAAAGTAAAGATTAATTGGCTCAATAAAATGAGTTCATATAATTTTCTTTTACTCACTAATTTAGTCTAAAGATTTCCTCCTCCCTAAAGATATCTCTAGTGTAACGTCGAATTTACATACAAACACAGGACTACTTCAAAACTTTATGAAAACGTCTTCAAAGTGTACTGAATGTGTTATGGACGTCTTCGAGACGGGTAATTTTTTATATTGACACAAACTATGGCAAACATTTTATGAGTCTACATGATCACTCGCAAGAAATCTTTCAACCCCTTTCTGTTTGTTCAATACGAATATCAAAAGGAAATGCAATTATAGCCTGTCAAATGTTTGATTGATATACTTTATCAACAAAAGGTTTTACGAAGAGATTTCAGGTAGAACTTATTTCACATTTAGTACAAATCTGTTTATTCAAAATGTCAAAAACAACACAAGAAGAGGATTTTCATCAAGTATGATGATATGAGAATTTGTAACTACCATATCACTGAGAGTTTGCTAAATGACGTGCCCCGCGTGTCTTACGTTCTCTATGTGCCTTATAAAGTGCCCTAAGGCGATATGTCCCTAAGTAAAATTTCAGAATTGATGAGAAGTTGTATTGTAAAAACGGTAGCAGCAACAAAACTCCAAAATATCTCCCAGTCTAATAATGAAATTAACTTTGTTCACTGTTATAAAAGACAAAAAAAGACAAAAAAAAGACAAAAAAAGACTGCAGATGCAACGTTTTTCATTTTAAGGTTTAATTATGTATCATTAATTAACTGTCATTATTTTCACTTCCTATTCCTGTAAATAAATAAAGAGAGAAAGACATGTTCATCTTTCAAAAAAGCCATGAACCTGATCGAATTTAGATGCGGATGTATCCACTTTATATCTATCTAGGTATAACTATCGCATAATGCTCAATATGAGGAAACATCTGCATAAAGTAGCACTACAGGGTGTATAAAAAAAGGATAGTGAAAATAGTTAAGCCTGTTTTATTTTTTGTTATTAAATCTCCCCATGCTGAATATGGTTAAGAAGAATGTGCTTCAAAAATGTCATAAAATAGTCAATAGAATCAACTTTCAATGGCTTTTGCCTTATTGTTTAAATGTGCCAAATTTTTACAATTTGTAATGACTCTTTTTGTGACAGAGTAAACTGACCATGATATTTTAACAGAAATTTCGATTTTTATTTGTTTCACAAAATTCCTCATTTTATGCGTCTTCTTAATCGACCATTATAATTTTTACAAGAATTTTGGAAAATATTTTGCTTTATAACTCCCGTCCTACTTTTTCAATTTTCCTGAAAACTGTATCATTTTAAAGATATTCTAAAGAGCTTTCTGCTGATATAAAATTGTGTAGAAAATAGCCAATATTAATTGAAAAGTTGGAGTTTATAATTGCGTTTCCAAAATTTGATATACTGTATAACTCCATATTATTTTTATTACAATTCTTTGTAATTTCCTGATTGTCGCACTACTTAAACCAGAATCAATTAATTCCGTTGAATGAAAGTCTATTTCAAGATGAGTGAGACTTCTACGTTAAATAATTTTAACTTAATCCGTTTGACGTACGAAGCTTCTTTATGGCTTAATTGTTAAAACAATTGGCAATTTTTTATTGTAAATTTTGCGCTTGCTAGAAACATACTAGAACTTTCATTTTTTTCACATATAAAACTTCAATCCTAGAATGACAAAGCTGCGAAAAATCCCCAATCTTTCAAAAGTTATAAGCTTAAGAAAGATGGGTCAGTAGAGAGTCCAAAAAATGTTGGTTTTAAGCCATTAATAAAGTTTGACGGAAGTATACAAGGGTCTCTTGTTTTGCAATGTTTTGACTTTATCACGTTATGTATTTGATATTATTACCCGAGTAAGCGGGCAATACAGAAAAACTGACGTTTTCTCGCATTCTGATTGGTTTAAAATGACGTCACAGCGGGCATTACAGAGAGGTAATCGCCCAGGTAGCATTGCAATGTCTTCATTTTCTTCGTATTTATTGACGTCGTCTTATGAAAAAACAAGTTTTGAGATCTTTCAAAACACAAATACGATAAAAAATCAACTTGTATGGTCTCTACGTAAAATTACAATGTACAAAAGCTCGGGTAATAATCCATATACTAACTGTTTAGGTCGAGCAATACCCCCGAATATCGAACTCCGTGACGTATCGTCCTCGCAAGCGTCGGTCAATATTCTCCGGTATTCAAGATATCCATCGCAAGTTCGGCACATCATATTTTGCCACTAGTTTTGGGAATATGGAATAAACTAATGATTTACATGAAAGACTCGATAATAATCAATAAAACTTATAAATTACTTACATAATTAAAGTCATCAGTTTATTCCCATATTCCCAAAACTAGTGGCAAAATATTCTAAACTAATGGCAAAATATGATGTGCCGAACTTGCGATGGATATCATGAATTGCCCTCCTAAACAGTTTGTATAGGCTTAGTGTCTCATGGGGAACATTAGCATTGGCATTTAAAAAGCTAAAAGCTATGAAAGCAGAGGCAGTATTGAAATTTAATGACGCTAATTATTATTTCAATTAATGACCTTTACCATTAAAAAAAACTACAGGGTGTCCCAGAAAAAAGGCTACCGAGTTATAAAAACACCGCTACCCAGGGGCCGCGGAACAAATTTTACTTTTGAGGGGCTGAAAGTTAAATGAGGAAAATCGTTGCTTTTTATTATTGGTAATTTGAAAAAACCATAATTGACAAAAATATTAGGGGGGCTCTAGCTCCCCTAGCCCCTGCTACCGGGTGTTCCAAGAAAATGTAGCCTCTCGTAAAAATGTCATTAGCAATAGCTTTTAGTTTATACTTTGTTTTGAGATGCAGTGCTTTTGACGAATTCTAATGACATTTTCTACAATAGGCTACATTTTTTTGGGATACCCGGTATATTGGATATATTGTAAATTCTTAACTTTTTAATGCAAGCCCAGTCTCGTTTCCATTTCCGTGGAAACAAATTTTTATTAGCTATTTTTCGAATAATCGTTAGAAAAACCAGGTTTATTCAAAAGCAGTAAAAGTGATAGACTGCCATTGTGAATGAAAACTTTGAAACAACAAGTTTTAAAACCAGTAGATTTAGTTGTTATTCTTAGTTTAGTTTGCGTACATCCCGCCTATACAGGGTGTCCGGAAGAAAACGGAACGATAAAAGTTACACAGAAACATATCTCGATATGCACATGCAAAAAGACGTTGAAAACTTGATTTAATGAAATGCAAAAATAAAAAAGTAATTAAAACTTTTGCAGAAAAGAGTTTCAAATCATCAGCAATTCCCTAAGGAGCAAAAAACACTTAATTTTATGGATGTAAAAGAAACATTGTGTTTATCATTAACCTAAAGCGTTCCGTTTTTTCCCAGATTTTCCCTGTATTTTTCACAATAAATTCCACCTCATTATAATGAAGCCAAACTTAGTTCACGAAAAAATCTTTCTCTATGCTGAAAGATTGCTGCGAAATTACAGGAGGAGAGTGAAAGATGACTTTTCAACGACCTTTCACTCTTCTCCTGTAATTTTATCAATCCTCTAGATTCTCGCTTGTTCATTTGCTGGTCATATCAAGCACGAATAATGAATTTTACAGGATTTCAATGTCGCAATTTAAAAATTGGAATCATAGAATGGAAAAACAATTGTGAGAACTAAAATTTATTCTTAGAAAAAGAATGATTCTGCAAATTTGCTAAATATTCCCAAAGCTTGACTACTACGGCCCATTATCATAGAAAATTCCTCGCATACAAATTAGGTTTGAAAATCCATGTCTACGGTATGAAAGTTTCATGGCAAGATTATTAATGACAATTAATTACTTTACATACCATTCGTCATGGTTAAGCAAACCAAGATCTACGACATACCAGCAGACGAACTTAGACACTGATTGATTGTGCTGCTGAAAGTTGCTTTGCATTCCAATTTCCAGAACGACTACGCAACGTCATACGTCGTAGATTTTGGTTTGCTTAACGCTATTATTTTTCTAACATGCGCTGTCGACAATAGAAAATTGTGAAAATCAATATTATTTTTTTTATAGGAGTATAGGACAAGTTGAAGTCAATGATGTACCACAACATGTTTTACTAAATTTACACCGATTCACGCGTCGTCAAAAATTAATGCTGAAAACAACACCGAAACTGTTGGAAACGATAGGAAAAGGTGCTTCACTATCGATTCTTGAATGCAAAAGACAATTTCAATATCGAAAATGGAACTGTTCTACATATCAAAGTGGTGCTGTCTTCGGAAATATTCTTGCAAAAGGTAAAACTGACAAAACCAATGTAATATTTTTTCTCGAGACAACGTTTCAGGAATGACTTGCACTACATTGGGCTTTCCCAGATCCCAAAAACAGTCAGTACCACAACCCCGCCCCCTCCGCCCCAACCTTCGAGGAGAACGGAATAGTAGCAAACAATCTCAAAATAGGGCATGGCTCAATGAAGTGAACGATTACCGACATTCGGCAGGGTAGAGAGAACATAAGATGGAGTTTGCCTCTCGTTGCCAAGATAGCAAATCTAGTTTCGTGGGTAGTCAACCTAAGTTTCGGCTACTGACGACTATTAAACAATATAGCATAGAGAGCAGATAATCTAAATTTAACAAAAACATTACATCAAACTAAAGTGGAAAACATGGTAAAGAATAATCTTTGGACAGGTGAATGCAACATTGCATGCCTAATCAATTAGATTTTGACATGAGGCTTAACGCAGTTTATTTATTTCATAAAGAGTAGTTCAAGAGGTCGAAACAAAATTTGACAGTTGGACATTAAGTTTTATTTATTTTCCCTGAAATATCACCTGCCTTCCATGTAGGTCAATCTGTCTAATGTACTTTAAAAAGAATTTAAAGGATTTTGAAAGAACGGGCCTTTTATCTTGCTATTCTGAGTGAGTTTTGAGTTCAAGTACCTAAGTGAAGTGGTCTAAAAATTACAGACACTTGAGTATACCGAGATCAACATGAGGGGAACTTTACATAGAAACAACCACAAAAACCATTAAGTAGCGGCCTTTTTGTTTTACCAAATACAGGGTGTCCAAAATATATTCGGTCCTTGTTTTAGAACAGCCATAACTTTTTATAAATTTATCAATTTTTTGCGATCTTTAAACCATTCGAAAAGATTTATTTTAAACTTTTCAAAATAAATTTTTTTCACATTTTGAAAACGACTCTTCGGCAAGATACAAGGCACTTTAGCATGAAAATGTTCATCTATCTTTTTAATGGTTAATTTAAACACTTTTCAAAAGAAGTCATAAAATAAATTTGATAAAAACAATGATGATCAAGGCGTTGGTAGCTCATTAACCTTACTAAAAAGCAATTACAGATTTCGTGATGTTAGTTTTTTATGTTAAAGTTTTCATGTACAGTGTGTCTCAAAAAAGGCTACCCAAAACATTATTCACTGCCGGGTGTCCCAAAAAATGTAGCCTTTTGTAAAAAATGTCAAGAGAATTCTTCAAAAACACCGCAAATGAAAACAAAAGAATTGCTTGATATTTTTTTTACAGTTTCTTAGCGACATTTTTACGAGAGGCTACATTTTTTTGGGACACCCGGTATAGTGTTTGGATTAGTTTTCAAAACGAAGTAATTCTTTTACCGTACAAAAGAGAATAAAAAGGGCTATCTAATGATATTAAATCGCATTGAAATCTTAAATACTTCGGAAGTCATAAGCGATTTTAACTGAAGTTTTATTATTTGATATTTTAATGATCAGTTATCACCTCAACTCACAATAACAATTACACTTAAAATTTTTTGTTGTTTGCATGCTTTTCATATTCCCTTATTCTCACTCAAACAAAATTTTTCTTAATGCTGTTTATATAAAATCGTTTTTGACAAAAAGTAAAAGGGTTCTAATTGATCATAAAATTTGAGCATAATAAAACTTCAGTTAAAATCTCGTAAAACTTTCCAAGTTTTAAAGACTTTAATACAATTTTAGTATCATTAGATAGCCCTTGTTCTTCTCTTTCGTTTTGCATAAAGATTATCTCATTTTGAAAATTATTTCAAACGCTAAAGTGAATAATATGTTTTGGGTAGCCTTTTTTTTGAGACACACTATACATGTACTGTATACCAGAACAAATTTATAATGACACGGTTTTAATCAGGAATTTGTGAAAGCTTAATAAACGAATTATTGCTCACAAACTGTCGTGTTGATTAATTAATTAAATCCTATCGAATGGTATAAATATCGCTAAAATTTGATAAATTTGTAATAAGTTATAACTGTTTTAAAATACGGGCCGAATTTTTCTTCGACACCCTGTAGTAGGCTTGCTTGTTCTTTGTCGAATTCCACTTGTAGTGGGAGCGTGAAACACAAATAATGTGTGAAACACCAATAATGAGGTAAACCTGGATTAAATTCGAATGTTTTCCAAATTTGGTACCGTTTGAAAGCTTATTATGTCTAGAATAAGTCCTAAAAATCCTCCTCCCAAACCTGTTATTTCTCTTCAAAAAATTTGAAAAAAAGTCGAATTGAAGCGAAATAACTCAGCAACGGCTCATCAAATTACAATACAATCATACCATCTTTTGATACTACTTGACGAGATCTATTGATTTAATTGTCTTTCATGATCTATTAAGTTAACTTAAAAGTGCTGATGATAACACAAACTAGACAAAAATGGGCTTATAAATGCTCACATCTCTGTATGTAATGCAAAACTCTATCACTCTATCCAATAAAAAAGTCTGAGCCTTCGAAATTTCACCTTTAAAGACAAATTTAAAAAACAGACCCTTCTCTATAACTCTTTTTGCTCAACATAGGAGGAGGATTTTCAGGAGTTATTCTAGACATAATAGGCTTTCAAACGGTACCGAATTTGATAACATCCGAATTTATTTCAGGTGAAAACATTATACGCTTGGAATATTGTAGCATGTACCAGACTCTAATATGTAGAACACGTAAGTCGAGTCTGTCACGTTTCATGTGTTTTTATGATCCACGCTTGAGTATAAGATTCAACAATAAGCCAGACGGCGGAGAACACTACTACTTACTGTAATTTGATTGGCTCGAAATTTATTGTTTGTTTATTACTATTGAAAATATTCGAATGATCAAAAAGAAGCTGATGTAATTACATGCGTTAGTGATATGAGTATTGCGAAACTTTCAATTTTAGCTAACGTTTTATCAATTATTCTTTTTTACAATGTATGTTGTGAATGCGATTTTTATATTAAAAGTTATGAAATCTTATGATCTTTCCAATGGTATACTTTTATTTTTTACATCTCTCAGACAATAAAAACAATAACCTAGCAACATCATAACTCTCCGTCTAAGATCAGTCCTGAGAAACTAGGACTGAGTGGATCATAGAATCGCTTCAACCGTAACAGACCATCGTACCGCGAGAAAATAAATTTAATGAATTTTCAATACCGGTGCGGCGGTCTGATACAGGCTACTTTGGACATAGCTTATTTGCTGACTGGGGTCTCCTAGGTCTCACCCCAAGTGTTTTTTATCCATGTTCACGTAAGTGGATACATTAAACGTTGGTGCTTCTTTCAAAAAGATAAATTCCATTTCTGCTCGAATAT
>JAUBWS010071410.1:0-15067 GCA_032270445.1 Darlingtonia californica
AGACTGCCATGGACCGTTCTAAGTGGCAGAAAGCTATTCGTTAATTAGTTATGTATTTGTCATGCGCTGTGACCCCTACCCTGTACCAGAGTTTTCTCACGGAAGATAACGTAAGTAGGCAATTTTTTATTTTGCCGCGGGAGGGACTGGTACAGTCTATGTGACCCCTGACCTAGGTCAGGGCCTATCCCCTGTGCTAAGGGAAGGTTTATATTATTATTATTAACTCAAGAAAATAATACTATATGTTCTATGTGTATTTTTCAGAATAGAAGTATAAAATCCTGTCTGTGGTCTGTAAAATATACGTTGGTCACATAATATTTTTACATTTATTTTTTTTATGATACCTATGATCATATTTTCAAGTCAAAACAATCAATGGATGTGAAGTTATTAAAAACCCCAGTTTTTGTTCTGTAAAATACCAATCAGACATGTGGCAGAACTGAAATTTTTAGAATGGACTCACATTGGCATTTTAGAGTCCTTGTCCAAATTTGAAGTCCACACACAGCATGCATATTTGCTGAGATATTTCAATTTTTATGAATTATGTATTATGCAATATGCAATATGTACTTGGCCAATGAAAACAGTTAAACACAAAAGAAGCATCATCAATTTTTACAATAGATTTCCTGTAAGTTGATGCATTTTACAGGCACTAAGCTAATTTTTTATTTCAATACATTTAACAGCTTCAAACAAAGAGAACGAAGTAATTAACTGTATTGCCAATTGACTTTTAAAAATTTCACCATCGTTTTCAAGTTTTACCCAATAATTCTTCATTGACTTTATTTTTCTCAAAACAAAATATATTGTTGGAAAGCTCTTTTAAAGCGCTTTCTTTTCATATTAGATTTAATAAGTTTTACTTATTAACTTTTCATTAGAAAAATCGGTTAATTTCAACTGGTACTCTCGGGTACCGAATAATCGTACATGTATACGATTATTTATTTTCAGTCAAATTTCCCTCTTGTACGATCCTTATCAGGTCCTGTACCTTTATTTTTTCTGAGCCGAATTTCGCCCCTGTGCGTTTATATCGTACTGTACGATTATTAAAGGCCCTTTACATGAGAATTTCATTTCGGGCGAATTGAAATTTTTTAACAATACCATTAATTGTAACCACTTAAGAGGTTTCCTTTGACACCGAAATGAGTTCATTTCGGGTAGTTTCGAGTCGTGACTTTAAGAATAAAATTCATTTCGGCCGTTTACATAAGAATTTCATTTCGGTGTCAAAGGAAACCATTTAAAAGTGATTACAATTAATGGCATTGTTAAAAAATTTCATTCCGCCCAAAATTCTCATGTAAAAGGCCTAGTGACCGTTAATGTTTCAGAAAAACAGTCTATGAAAAAAATTAGTCACTATAGCGTTCGAAATAATTTTCAAATTGATATAACTTTTATACCAAATGATAGAAAATAAATAGGACTAGCTAATGACACTTGAATCACATTAAAATCTTAAACATTTCAAAAGTCTTCCATATCCCTGCCGAAACCACGTTCTAAATGATGTTCAGTTCCTGTCCTTTCTGCTAAATTCCTTGACACGTTTTTTATAAGAAAAAATGTTCAAAAGAAAATTGAGCCTCTAAAATCCAAACATTGCTTAGAAAATTTAGCAAAGTCACGAGCCTTAACTGTCACAAATATCTTTTATTTAAAATAGATTCTAGGCTATTTCACAGAAGTTATCACTTACATGAAAAAATTTAATGGAACTCAACAGGGACCCCTAGGTAGATACGCGACCCATGCAATGGTCCAAAAACTCGGTATCTGGGTTCATTTTCTGGATGACCCACCTTTTGGATAATTAAGGAATAGTCAAAAGAATCTCTCTGAAAGAAGAGCAATAACGGTGACCACTCAAAAAACAGCATTAATTTTCAAGAATTTTTTCCTAAACCTTTCAATTTTTTCCTAGGACTTACGACTAGATTTTTATCCAATTATTGTTAAGCAAATTTCAAAATGTATACAAATCTCATAAAGAAAATGTTAAAAACATATGTGAGCTATTTCCAAAGATTACGAGCTATAGAAAGTTAAATTCCATGACTTTTTGCTTCTCTTCCAGGACCGAAATGAATTCCACGATTTTAACCGATACAAGTGGCCGCCATTAGAATGCTGCCTTAACACTTTGGCTTTGAAATTCTTTGGATACAAACAAATCTATTTAACATAACAGAGAAAAAATCTCGCCCCCATTTCAGGGAATTCGTAAAGAAAAGAAGGCTCGGGGTAAAAAATCTATTTCAACGGAAGAAAGATTCGCAGTCTTCCAATTTTTGGCCTTATTTTTGTAAAGATTTCTTCCGCAACATTTTTCAGCATCAATTTCAATTTTTCGCTATTTTTCTACTTCCGCCCAGCGGCAAAATACAAAAATTTTGCGGTAGGGCTAAACCACGAAACTTTCTTCGCGCGAAAGTTTTTGTTTATTTTAAAGTTTAAGGACATACAGAAAGTGGTTAACCCTTATAGAATACCCTACTTCTTCCACTCCCTCTCAAAATTATGAATTAAGATTTTTGAAAGGTATCTTAAAGTTGACAATGAACCTTTTTCAAAATTTCAATCAAAAAGCTTTTTCAATTCCAGGACTCAAGCAAAAATATCGTGTGTTTAACATATTCAGGATGTCTAAAAGATGCACTCAGGCGAGTTATGGCACGTCCAAAAGTTACCATAAAAAATCTCAACTTCCAGAAATTTTCAGGACAGTTGGACAGTCTCATATTTCAATCCTGAGATATTGGCAAAACATCCTGCAATGGACAAACACCTTTCCCAACTTTTTTAAAGTTCATGAGGCCGCCTCGGATAGAGTTAAGGAAACATTTGTAACGATAAAAATTGAAGTCCAATCGCTTGAACGAATGCTTTATTTAACTATCAAATAATTTACAGAAAATAATAAACACCGTTTTTTCGATATAAAAAATTCTCTTTCAAAAGAAATATGTACTGCATGCCCTATCTTGTTGAATATTTTCTGTACGTAAGAAAAAAATATGTAATCAAATTTTTTATAAAACTATAATAAAACATTAGATAGGGGTAAAATGATATTTAGGAGCGTGAATTCGAAAGTTCTTTGCCCTTTTCAATTTCTTGGACAGACACAAAATCATTGAGGAAATTCCAGAAGATACAAAAACGAAAGTTTGAGAGAAATTTCAGAGCATAGAAAATAAAACGAAAGTTTTGAGAACGAATTGTGTGAGATAAAAAAGCAACAAAAAACTAAAATTCATAAATTTGTGCATTGAAATTCACTAAACCTGCTACCATCCAAGCATTTTTTTTTAAATTGATAATTCTTGGACTTGGTTTACTTGACAACCAACTTTTTTGACGCCAACTTCATTACGTACCGTATCAATTTCAGTCAATCGTCATTCTTTTTACGTTGCCTTCTCTTTTGTCTTTCTAGGTGATGACTTTATGCGATTCAACTTTGATTTCGACAAATTAAATAGGCGCTTAGAAAAGGATCCTTGCAAACCTGCCTACAACAGTTTCCTCCTTTTAAGTGCCGCATTTTCTCACGCATGCGCGGAGCTGGTCATTATGTAAATACGCACTAGTAAAGATTGGCCTTAGTTTGGAAGGTATTTTAAAAAATAACTGATAATGAAACAAGACAGTCATGACATGCCTAGCTGTGTATATTTTTTCTCTCAAAATTCTATAAGAACGGAGGCAATATTGCGCCAAAAATTAGTATATTAATGATTAATCTTTTTTATATAAAACAAAATTCCAGAAATTGCAATTTAATCAAGGTATTGTGAATCGATTGAAAATATAGCTACGTTGCCACAGCAACTGACATATTATCTATACCAAAATTCTCCACTAAATGGTCGGAACACGTGATTTTCGCTTGTGATAAAGCATTCGATATATTTTGACTAGCCTCAGTTATCTAAAAAGGAAAGAAAAACGATTTAATAATCCTGCATCTGATTGGTCAAAAGTTGAAGTTGATTTGAATATAAGAGCTGTAGGTTTTGAAAAAAAGGATGATTGGTGGTTTGTCTCAATTATCCAGGAAAGGACGAATTTGATATAAGGTACATAAGTCAACATGACCTAGTGTCACCCAGGGTTGGTCCACCCCCTCCCCTCTTGAAAACTTAACTCCCCAGTTGAGAGTTCTCCCCCCTTACACGTCAGCAATGTAACTTAACCCCCCTCTCTCCCATGTGCAATTAAAAAAACTATTGACTGGATAGACTACAGTTGCAGACAGGAAATTTTCACATTTTCTCTCACTCCCTGAAAAAAAACTTCTTCCTCTTTCCCTGCAACCCCAATTGTAATTCTCCCAAGCTTCCCCCTCTCAGTCAGACATACCATGAGAGGAGTGGATGGGAAGAGAAGTATGAAACGACTTACTAGTTTTCTGTCCGAAGTAGAAATGTTAGGAGCCAAAAGAACGTTCAGTGGCGCATGCGTGACCGCATTTAGTTGTCTATTTTTTGAAAGGTTGAAATCACTGTTCGTTGTTTTTTCTCTGTAAAAATTTAGATAGAAAAATTTATCAAATCCTTGCACATTCTTAAATAGGTAAATTAAAGTACTGAGTTAAAAGAATTCACAGACATTTATAAAATAACAATAGAATGACAATGAACACGGAAATACATTTCCGGAAATTGTTAAAAATCAAGGTAAGGAAAATAGATTTATTTCTTGTCAAAGGCTTTTAAACTAAGTAATTTATGAGACTTTACCGTACAGGTATTTTCAGGATAGTACACAATCTTTACAGAAATCTACTTCAAGGGATTCCTGCATGATTTTGAAGCCAGACATATGTTAAAGAATTCAAAAAGTTGTTTAACGAGTCTTTTTACAGTTTTTAAAAATCTTTTTTCGTTCTCGAGATATTTGAGTTTAAAGATTAAAGAAACAGTTAATTATGCAGAGCTCTTCTGATTCACATGATGTCATATAATTTTTTCCAAATTCTCTTTTTGCAAATATCTCACAAAATACTGAAAATGCTGTTACTTTCATGGTTCATTTGTAGTAGAGAGCTAACACTATAGACAAAGTTGAATTCCTCAGTAATACAGGACTACAATGAATCAGGATTTTGAACTTACAAATATTGCCTCATTTTGTCCATATATTCTGACCTTTCCATACTATGTGGTTCAATGGCTGTTACATCTATTATATTCCTAATAAAAATGACAAAATGTAAGAAAACATTATCAAAGTGATCCACTTTTTTCTCTGAGTGAAATTTTCAGTTATATAGTCCAGGTGTTGAAAATCTATTACTTTAAATCGGAGAAACTTTGACGATTTGACGAATTTGTTTGCGAAAGTTTTTATCCATTCTTAAGAGTTTTGGAAGCTAGTAAAGTACGTAACAACTATTGTGACTCTACTAATGAATTCGTGTTCTTAAAAATTAACTTCGAAGTAAAAAAACTCAAAATAAGTAGCTGATATTGCATTGCTTATAATGCTTTTTGTTAAAATCTATTTATCAAAAACGATGATTTCTCTTATATCTGATAGAATTGCAATAAAATGACTTATTCGTTTGCTGTCATAATAACTTCCAATTCATTTTCTTACTGTGCTGTTTTATGTAATATCCTACTCAATTGAGATTGTTCGTCTGTTTTGGTGATTGATGTAGCATGGTAGTTATTTTCATCCCTACAAAACAAACAAATATAAATATAAGCAATTATGACAACTTTTCGAAGAACATGAATAAAAAATCATCTTAAGATAGTATTCCCAATTTATAATTTCATAATTTTTAATTTCTTATATACTGTACTTTCCACTTCTATAAAGTGTTGTCGATCTGACCATTTCTCTTCACATCTTTCTCCAATTCTGAACACAAACCAAGAAATAGTGTTGCTGATCGCATTAGATCAACAGTTTGTATCTTATAAAGAAGTATCAATTATTACATACGCAATTTAATATATAAATTGAGACTTACGTTATAGGTTTAGTTGGTGAAGGATTGTGTTGATGATTGAGTAATCTGGATGTTTCATCAGGACTGTCAGGATCCTAAGAAAAATAATTTGTATTAAATGGTGTTAATGCTTTCTAAATTACTCTACTATACTGGAAATTTAGAAATTTTCCATTAAATCATAAAATTATTCTTAATTTTATGAAATTTTGAAACTCGATTTTAGGGAAATTTTGGGAGAAATCCTTATTGATACATATTTCTGATTAATCTTAAACACATAATTTTGAATAAATTAAGCATATTATTTTGAATTAAAAAAATATAGAATTTGTCAATAGATAACATTAAATAAAATGAGGATCAAAATACAGCCTGATTCCTTGTATTGAAATTTGTCCATGACTTGAATTCAAAATCTTTGAATCAACAGAGCACATTAAAAACTTCCATCCAAGACTAACTCTGATCACTTGCTCTTTTAATAATGGGGAAAGGGTTTTGAACATGTCTCTGTTTTGAGAAGACAAAAATCTCTAATCTATTTTTATCTTTTTTTTCATTGCTAACCCTCAGTTACAAAAAACCATTGTGATTTTATCAAGATGCTGTCCAGAGTAGCTTTTTCCAATCAACAACTCCAAATTTGCTTTTAAAAAATGCATTTCGCGTGGATTTAATTTTGCAAATGGCTGATTTTTTCACACTTAAAGTGGATTTAATTTCGTGAAAAAAGCAAAAATTTGCGAAATTTGCGAAAATTAAGCCACTTAAGGTAATCAATCAAAAAGTTTGATTATTGAATCCATCGAATTTAATCAAAGGCAATTGATTGATTGAAATTCGATTAATTGAATCAATCAAATGGTAATCGAATCAATTGAAACGAAAAAACCTTGGAAAATTCAATTGATTTGATCAGCATTCGATTGCTTCGATTGCCGCTTGATTGATTTGATTGATTCTATTACCGTTCGATTGCTTGAGTCTATATTCAATATGCAATCAGTTTACTTTGATAAAGACATTCTGTTCGATCTCCCAAAGTGGATATACCTCAAAAAATATCCTGTTTTGGATATATAGCAACTGAATAATATTGAAAATCAAAAAATGGGGGTTATTGTCTTTTACAATAGTCTTATTGTTTTTGCCTTAAAAAATATAAAAGATTAAGATTTAATAATCTTTAGAAAAAATTATAACTTTCCCAGGGGGGGGGGGGGGTCAATACTAAAATACTGAACCAGTGCCGGGTGGTGGGGTATAATTTTAATTTTCTCTTACCTTTTTTCAAGTTCGTATTATTGGGGGTGAGTATCTCATTTTTTCAAAACTTATCCTTTTAAATTGGTATCAGTACTACTTAAAGTGTCCCTTTATCCTAGGAGCTCTGCGACCCATGCACCAGGGAGAGGTGCCCGGGTTAAGAAAAGATTCCCAAAATATTGAAACTTCCTGGCACAGAAGTGGTTAATGAAAGAGGATGTATCTTACATTATCCTATCATAAATTATGTTCAAATTTTTGTTTGAAATATATTTTATACTCTGCCTTTTGACTACAGGAATGAAGTCCCTTATGATAATGTTACTGTCTGGTGACCATAAACCCTGCAAAAACTTAACTTGATAAATCTACCATGCTTTGGATTTTAATGGAACTAACAATCTCTCTCTACATTGGTAGAAATTCTTGGTGGGTACCCCATATTTTCGATTTCAAATTGTACAGAAAAAATTGGTACCGATTTTGGGTGATGGGTATCAGAGTACTTGAATTTTTAAAAATCTAAGTTTGTCAGCTATGGGTTGGCATCCTAAATTGGTACCCCCTGACTTTCCTTCGATGTAAACTTTATGTTGAGGATGGTTTTTTTCCTTGGGGACTGTTTTTTGAAAATTCGCTACCTTACCCCATTCATACTAGAGTATCCGATATATATACCAATTTGGGCTTTGTTGTCCCACACATGTGCAACGCCAAAAAGCCAGAAAAACCGTCTAACAGATTTTCGGAAAAACTGGTAACATGCCCGTAGGCAATTATTGGTAAGAGGTTTATTTTTATATCCTTTATCAAATATTTTTCCAAAATATCCATTTTGGGTGATTGACCAGACTGTAAGGTCTGATTTCTTTATTGCATGAAAATGTAGCAGCAAATTTTGGGTTTCACAGCATTAATTTCCTGATGTTATATCTTTCCTGTTATATTTTGGGTCGCAAAACTATCAATTCAATTCCAAAATGTTTATTTTTCATACAGTTCCAGAAAATTTTACTTAACCGAATCAGTAGAATGATAATCAAACACTTATAGAATCAATTGAATATAAGTCTAACAGCTATCAATCAAATACTAGTGTAATAAATGAGAAAAATTAGATTGATTCAATCTACATTCCATTGTTCAAGAATTGTATTAGATTGATTTGATGATTAATCAATGTTTGATTGCCTTCGACTGATTTACATCTAGAGAGAATATCATCTGCGCATCCATAAAAGAAATCGAAAACAAACTTCAAAAAGTTGCAAACAAGCAGAAAAAAGAACAATATTGGGGAAAATATTCATTATCATTAAAAAGCACTTTTGAAGTTTTGAGGTAAAGATCAAGAACTCTCTGTGCACACAAGCACCAAGTCCTAAACGCGGCGATTTCAGAGGCAAAAAACACAGCCAAAGATTATCAAAAAGTATGACACTGTTATTACATTCGCCCACCACACCGCGCAATGTTTCTTCCCTTATTGAAACACTTCTCTATCTGGCATTATTACTATAAAGAGTTTTGCTGCCGCAACGCATGCACATAAGTGCGTAGAAAATGCAAAATTGAAAATGGTCTATAGAGTCTTAAAATTTTTTGAATACAAATTTAATATGCCATCAAATGGTTACTGATGATGGTTGGTTTCAAGAAATTAGCTTCCTACTACCAACAAGATTTTTAAAACTGATCGCTAATTACCTGACTTTTTCCCTGACTTGGATCTTTACAAAATGCACAACCCATTGTGTGACTTTCAAGCTAATAACTACATAAACAATATTCAAAAACAATATAACAAAGGTTTAAACTGTACTTCATATACAGTCCAACATCTACTATTAAATACCAGATGATTCAAATTCAAACCAATTCAAGGCTAGTGAAAGTTTAACATTTTTACAATGTTAAAGTTTTTTAAGCATTTCACAACAGAAACTGTTGGTGCACTTCGTCCAGTCGTCTATCACATGACAAAAATTATCTACGGTGGAGAGTTTTTAATGGTGGAATAACGTGTAAAACAAAGACCAAACATTGTTGAACGCACCGCGCCGTTTTCAGTCGCTGAAAGGGCGCTCCAAAACACATAATACTACCGTTTCGACTATGATACTACCAGGTTCGATTATAAAATTACCGCTTCGATTATAATACTATCTTTCGATTATAATACTATCATTTCGATTATAATACTACCGTTACTTTTTATTTTGTAAATAATTTTATTTTATTATGAATTTTTAAAGCTGTGAATACGTAGACTAACATATATAAATATATGCTCAAACGGGGTCTGGTGATAAGGCAGTGTATGCCTTCTACAAATCCCGGCCAATCTTGTAAGAACTTATTTTAAAAACTACTTATTGTAATACTTGTTATACGGCAAAAAAAATACATACATACATACTGCTGTTTCAGTTTCGATTATAATTATATTGTTCCGTCTGGATGTCTCGCTTACCTCAGACGTGAAATACCCACTGGGTGCTTTCCCGGAGTTTTTGGTTTGAGGTCCTGCCCTGAGGTAGCCAGATACTTAGATTGGTTATCTTCTGCCTGGAATGGCACGCTTTCTAATCTAAATTCACAGGCGAAGAAAAACATTAGATAGAGCTTTAGCGTGTCGGTTGGAAATAAAACATCTGGCTGGATATCAGGTTACCCTGAGGGGGGAGGGTGCTCTCAAGCTATGGACCATACGGGTATGTGCCGCCCGTAAGGGTATGTCTTTTCACCCTTCTGAGTCCCGCTAAGGGTAGCAAAATCACGAAATTTTAAGTTCAGTCCCTTTCGGAGTTGCAATTTTAACAAAGTTGGGGGAAACTTTAGAGGAAATTTCCCCCTGCTTAACTTTTGATAGGGTCAAGAAAAAAGCTCATTTTTGGCACAAAACTAGTACTCCGTGTCTGAAAATATAATTATTACAGTCGCAAATTTTTGATGATGTCAGCATTTTTTGAGGTTTTTTGAAAAAATGGGTCCTAAATTCAACAAGTTATAACTTCCTGAAGAAAGCTTTAAATTTAATCAAATAACCTTCAAAATAAAGATACCAAAATGTAGTTTATATTTTTTGAAAACTGAGCTGTTGAAGCTTTACCATAATGGTGGAAGATTATGCTGAAGTCAGCACATTTTCAAAAAAAACCTTACGACGCCATTCTTTAGGAATGAATAATAAATTTGGCATTTCTGTAAAAAAATATAAATTACTTTGTAAAAAAAAACATTCAGGCAAAATTTTATCACCTAACTCTTTGTAGATCAATAGTTACAACAAAATCAATTTCCTGTGATTTTAATCTGAAAAGTGCTTAGCAACAACAACCACGTGACTTAAAAACGCAATAACTCTTGATTTGGTTGTCAATTTCATTTAAGACTTTTACAGAATGTTTAAAGCTAAACTTTGCTCACTGAAAAAATACGGCAGGCCTTCTAAATAGCTAAGTAAATGGCAGTCAATCGTGTTATGAATATAAAAATTTTCCGTACCGTTGCGGCGGTCTGGTGCAGGCTAGTATAACTTGAACCTCCAAGGGACCCAGGAAAATAGTTTGATATAACAAATGTTTGAGTTAAGCAAAACTCCCGTTAATTCGAACCAGGGATATGGAAGTCGGCTTCCATATCTCTGGTCGAACACAGACAAAAGTGAGTAGTTAGTTTGAGTTAAGACGATTTTTTTTCCTCAGACAATATATAAACACAAGCCATTAGTGTATATTTGAAGAAGGTTCTTATATCAGCTTGTCTTAATCTTGATGATAAATCGCTTTCAACATTGTTGGGCTAATAGAAATTTGAAAGGGGGGGGGGGGGCGGCTTTAATTAGAGTCACCCAAAGGGCCACCATGTTTGGCCTTGGAAGGAAAGAATAGGACAGGTTCCATCTGCTTAAAAATGGTATAAGGACAAATATTTTTATTTTTTGGCGTGTAAACGGTTGGAACTTTGAATATTGGAATTTTAGCAATTTGATTTACCTAATAGACATAGTAAGGAAAGTAGATAAGAAAAATGTGGTCATCTATGAAATTTGGACCATTTAATGTTGAAATGAAGTGCTAGAAATGAAAAAGGCTATTTGGCTATTTTACCTGTCCTCTACATTTCGAAAAAAATGTTTTGAGCCACAAAATCCGACTGAACTGACCTTTTTCAATACATCAAAGAATGCTACGGTTAGTATGGTTTTGATAAGCTTTTCCTTAGAACGTTTAGCCTTTCACGACGAGGAAAGAGAAAAAATCCTAAACTTTCAACTCACTCACAAGTCACAAACTTAAAACTCAAAGTCAATTTAGGCTTGTTGGAAAGCCAAACGTGTTTTCTTTCATTCAAATTCAAAAGCTGCAACTGGGACAAACCTGAAAATGAGACTAGGAAAAGTATATGATCTTCCATTTCTCAGAGTAGGTGAATCCTTATAGAAGAGAAAATTGTCTAACTTTAGCAATAATATTTCCATGTCGATTTGGCCGGCAAAACTTTCAAATGTCATGAATAAGCTAGTACTAAAACGAACAGATGAAAAACTAAGCTTTTTAGATGTATTCGTTTGGGGCTTGAACAAAAATAAATGTAATAAATTGCTTTTAGCCTAAATGCTACAAATAACTAATGAAGGTCATTAAGATGTTGTAAAAATTCCAGGGTCATTAATTTACAAGATCTGGAGTTATTGTTTTCCTTGATAACCGATTTTCAAAAAAGTAACTTTTAAATAAAAATGGTAACGAAATCCAAAACCTTGTAAAGCTGATTAAAAAACGAAGCATTAACCCGTCCTAGAGGCTTTGTTCTCTTACAAGTTCTTTTACAAAGTCTTCAAAGTCGTAAATTCTGGTCGAAAACCAACCCTTGCTTGTGGTATGCATGTTTTTGTTGTTTCGCGCTCTTAAAAACATGTTGTTTCGAAATACAAGTCTTATAGCTTAAGTCTTCACCTTTAACTTTATGTTCAAAAAATGGTGCTTCCATTTCATATAAAGGATTTGGAATGAAACTTTTGACCAACTATGAAAAAAAGCCCCTTAGCTACCTTAAGGAAAGAAATTTTCGCGGAATTTGTTTTCGCGGTTGACCAGTTCAAAACCAGCAAGATTCGCGGAATTCATTTTCGCGATTGTCTCGAATTGACAAATTTCTGTATAAAATCAATGAAAAAATCAAGGGAAAATTTATTTTCGCGATTGAGCAATTTTTCAGCAATTAAGGGCTAATATCCGGAAATGAATTCCGCGAAAATTCCTTCCTTTAAGGCACAACCTGCATTGTATGGGTTTGAAGGCGTTATGTTCTTTATTGGGTTTATTCAATAAAAAAATCCATTTGAATTGAATTCTGTTCGAAAGTATCTTTATACTTTTATTCATCTAAAATTTAAATTATGAAATTTCTCTACTGGTTCCTAAAATTCAAATTATCTTCTACTCATGGAGCTTTGAAAACAGAGTATGGTTTTCCGGGAGCACATTCTTCTTGGATTTTACTTTCAGCTTCATCCGATGGTTTGATTTCAATAGTTTCCAACTGAAAATAAAAACAATATCCAATCAATGGAAAAAGTACTCCCAGTCTATTTATTAATGAAGCTCCAGAATGTTTCCGTCTTTTGAACAAAACATTATACTAGATTCACCTTGGGCCGAAAATACAAATTGAAATAAGAACCCTCTTTGATTCATTTTATTCCGAAGAATATAATGACCAACACATATATGCTCGCTAGTTGTATTAAAATAAAGGCAATACGCAAACTTTACAAATTTTATCTTTTCAAACATTTCATAACAAAAATGAAGGGTAAATTGCAGCGTGGATCCGTGGCCGAGTGGTTAAGGCTCTGAGCTTAGAACTCAGGGATCCTGAGTTCAACGCCGGCACGAGGCTTTCGGTGGTGAAAATTACCTCGCCGTAATTTCCACAAGGTTCCTTGTAGGTGTTCCAGGAAGGCAGGACCCTCATTAATAGCAGTTCAATGAAAACTGAAGAGGCTATCCTGTGTAAATAACTTCAAGTAAAAAATAAATAAAAATGAAACAATTTTGAAATGTTGCTGATATGTAAAGGAAATGGAATTAAGGAGTAAAATCAATTCAGTCACCACATTTCATATTTTACAGTGTTGACAAACGTCAAAATATCTGACAGACACTGACGCAGATTTGGTTGGTGGACTTCAAAAATAATAAAACAAAACTAACAAACCTCTATTGTTTTGATCAAGTATGTGATGTTATCCATCAAAACAGATGTCTCATCAAAAGATACTGTCAAATCCATTGCACCAACGCCTTCTGTGGCAACACGAGTCTATGGAAGATATTGTTTCGTACCCATTAAACGATCTTGAATTCAAAGTCGTAATTTAAATGACATATGGCATATAAGAAGGCTAAGACCGTATATATAGAAAATGGAAATGCTTCGAAAACTATTTAAACCTAGAAATAATTCAACATCAAGGCATGTAAGCATCAATTGAGCCTCGGTGCAGGTTTAAAATGCTTACAAAACACAAATGTGCACTAGCGCTGGCCTAATAACGGGGTTGAAAAAAACCTATGATTTAAAGGTATAATCTAGAATATTCTAGAAATTTTGTTCAAACATTCCAAACTGAAAGTCCAATAAACAAAACATTTCCGAACTGGTTTGCAACTCAAACTTACCTTTAAATAAGCAACAAAAGGCATCAGTTTCTTCATGTGCCTTTTAACAGAATCATCTGTTTTCAATGCATTCATGATCTCTTTGTTCTCAGGAAAGTTATTATTATTCTCCGTATACATTGTTCTTAGAGTTTTTAAAACAACTTGTTGCCATGGTGGATATTCCTTAGCAACGTAAACCACACCCTGTGTTGGTTTAGCTATTTCACCTGCCGGTTTCTTGCCTTTCTAAAAGTATAAGAAAAAATATCAGTCATCAGAATACTATTCAAAGGAAATTTACGAAACATCACAGAAGGGAAGGCGCGCGCTGGTCACCAAAGGGTTATCAACTAAGGTATTGGATACAGTTTCTTGCTTATTTAAAAGAGTGAAAGAAATTTAACGGGGTACCTTCTTATTGGCAGCTGCAATCATGTTTTTCAATCTTAATCTGAATTCACGAGCAGAATCCATCAAATATTGACTAGATGTCAAAAGTCCGTGGTCAATCTCACCCGAAGCTGGCCATGCTGCATGCAATATACTTGTTTCCTTGAAAAAAGCAATAAAAATCGAATTTTATCAAAATTAAAGTTTAAAACAGGCATCTTGATTTAAGTTAAATATATTTTTCCAATTTTCGTATTTATGAGAAAACACTATCCTTTTCAGTGCAGTAAAACACTATCCTTTTCATTACAGTAAAACACTATCCTTTTCATTTCAGTAAAACACTATCCTTTTCATTACATTAAAACACTATCCTTTTCATTACACTAAAACACTATCCTTTTCATTACACTAAAACACTATCCTTTTCATTAAAGTAAAACACTATCCTTTTCATTACGGTAAAACACTATCCTTTCCATTACATTAAAACACTATCCTTTTCATTAATGTAAAACATTATCCTTTTCATTACACTAAAACACTATCCTTTTCATTAAAGTAAAACACTATCCTTTTCATTACACTAAAACACTATCCTTTTCATTACGGTAAAACACTATCCTTTCCATTACATTAAAACACTATCCTTTTCATTAAAGTAAAACATTATCCTTTTCACTACACTAAAACACTATCCTTTTCATTAAAGTAAAACATTATCCTTTTCATTACATCAAAACAC
>JAUBWS010071410.1:15746-27671 GCA_032270445.1 Darlingtonia californica
ATTTCCAAAATAAACAACAGGTTTGATCTTAACAATGGCTTCATAATTTGATTATCTATTTACGAAGAGTTGTCTAGTAAACTAATATGATACAAACATATTTTACATAGAAAAATTTCACGTTTAATCACCAAATAATCATCTGAAAATGTTAAAAACTGATATTTCCAAAATAAACAACAGGTTTGATCTTAACAATGGCTTCATAATTTGATTATCTATTTACGAAGAGTTGTCTAGAAAACTAATAATGAAGTTATATACAATAAGGATTTGAAAAGAAAGAGTTTCCTTACCTCAAGGTACTTTAATACTAAATCTCGATGCATACCATCCATTGAGAGTTCTCTGTATTTATCACGGAGTGATTGGAATTCAAATAAACAGGACTTTAAAGCTTCACGGAAATGCAATTTCTCATAAGCCTCTTCCGTCTTCTTGATTGTCAGGTTAATTTCCCTAAGATAAATTAGTAACCAAGCTTACAAATCCATATCATACTACCAAGAGTTTCAAAAGTGAATTCAAACTGTACTATTCTGAGGTCGACTTCAGTCGATTACTTTTCTAATTCTAATAGATCGCACTCTTGCTCCACGTTAGAGTTTGCGCAACCCCAGAATGAGAAGCTTATCACTCTAGTAACAATAAACAGTTCACAATGAAGATTAAAAGAAAACACAAACATAAATCCATAAAATTCAACATAATTTCTTTAAGTAGGGCTAGATATGATAATGACAGAACTTACGATAAGAAAACTTTGTCGTTGAAATCATTGAAATCACCAGATCTTAGCGAATCTTTAGTCTCAATCATTTCCTGAAAAATATGAATATTTATTTAGTAGCAGAGTTACGTAGATGTAGTACTTTAAGAGCAAATAGATGCAAAATCTATTACAAAATATAATTTTTTTCTAACTAAATTTTCAGGACGCAAAAGGTTACAGACCCAAAACGCGTTGATTTTGACATTAAGTCTAGAAAGAAAAATTCACGATTGAAGTGATTTAAATAAATTGATTTTACTCACTTTAGCCCACTCAATCAATGTGTACAATCTCAAAAGTCCAGAATCAGCAGTTTTTTCGACAAAATTAGCGTCTTCGATTGTGTCACCAGCATCAGCAAGAGCCAGTCTCATTCCTAGTTGGGAATAATAAGAAAATTTGGTGATAGTCACGAACATAATTACTTTCTGCATAAAATGAAAATTGTGGAAATACATCGCAATTGTCCAAAATGAATAAATTCAGGATCAAATATTACGAATACATTTCGGGCCCAATTGTGTATGCCACTAAATTTATGGAAGATATTGCAATTTGTGAAGTCCGAAAAATTTAGTTTCTTTAACTGTTATTTTTTTTCTGATATAATCACTAGTGATTTCATTATAATTACTTTATCAGTGAAACATTGGTCTATTTAAAGTTACGAAAAATTTCAAAGATTACATCACTTTTAACCAACGAAAAATGTTTAATAAACTTATGGCTGATAAATTTTTGAACGATATGGTATTTTTTGGTATTGGACTGCCAACGTGTCTATTGGAAAATAAAATATGTTAAAGTTGAAAACTAACCATCGGCAGAAAATTTCCCAATGGCATTCCTCAAAGTCATAAAATTTCCTGTTGATTTGGACATTTTTTCTGAATTCAACAACAAATGTCCATTAGCTCTGATAGCCTTAGGCCATCTTTTAGGTTGGTCGTTCCACACAGCCACGTGGTTGTATAAGAAGTACGTCAAATGATTTGGAATCAAGTCTTTTCCAGAAACTCTCAAATCTAATGGGTACCAGAATTCAAACTCTTTTTTCATCGTTCTGAAAATAAAACATATTTTCGGTTTACTTAAAGATCCTTAATTATCATATTAGCGAAAATGAAGGTTTGCAGAAATTAATAAGTTAAGAATTTTAATCTTTCTTAACAATATAACCTTTATAAGAATATTAGGGTGAGATGTCGTGTTGAAGACAAAAGAACCATTGATTAGAACAATAGAAAAATAAGAACATTCTTCACCCTTAGAAATATTTGTCTATTCTTAAAAAAGCATGTATCTGTTTCATTTCTACCAACAAATCTACCAATTCTCCAAACTGAGTTTCCAAAATAAAGTTTGTTAAAAAATATTTATCCTCGATGTAGCTACAGTTTATTGAATTCAACTTGGTATTTCTTACCTTAACACATCATGATTTATGTCTGTAGATGGTAAATCTTGAATATCCTTCAAGAAGAGGTAATCCCAAACATCATCAGTCAATTGTTCTGGTCTGAAAAATGAAATATATTTAAAGCATCAATAATTGTCATAACCGGTCATATTGAAATTTCATTGAAAGTATTTCTGTTAGTTACACTGGGATGTATTCATTGAGTTGTAAAGGCATATAATAAAGAGAACGAATTTATGAATCACAGGCTTTCGGAAACAAAGAGATTTTCTTGTCGAGTTTGGACTTACATATACGTATTTCATGATCTAAAGGTAAATTCCGTCTTGTCATACAAATATTTCCCTTAGCTACTATCGCGCACGGAAATTTGTAAAATAACGTTGCGCCTATGCGATTAGTTATTTCTGATATACTATTTTTAAGGAAAGGAGAACCTTTTGCCTGTTAAGTGGTATTAAGTTAATGCACGGTTGATGCGCTGGAAAATTGACAAACCCGTTAATCACCAATTTGGGAAAGGTCAGTTGTTTGATAATATATTTAAAGTTTACTTGATGTTAGCGATACCAGCATTATCTCCGAAAATTGAGCCTTGTAAATAATGTGCTATAGTATAATACGACATGTAAACTGTTGAGTCTGATAACGATTCAATCAAATACTTCTCATCCCATGGAATTTTGCTGCCTAGAAAAACAATACAAAAAAGTCTTTGAGGTACTTGATATTCACAAATACACGAAGGTATAACATAAGATGTAGTTATCGATGATATATGACTATCATAAGTTCCAGTTGCCACTTACTTTAAAGGAAGTGATTTTCAGTAAAAATATTTTTGCAATTTTCGCAATATTTCTCGAAAAAATAATTTCTTTTCTTTACCAAAGTCGTCCCCAAAACTGCAAATTCTGCTGAAAAATTCTTGAGCTTGCATTAACAAAAACGCGAAATTTTGCCATCATGAAATTAAGAACCCACGAAAATTTTTGCCTTTCATGTAAATAGTTAATTATGAGTAGTTACCTAAACCATAACTCCTTGAACAAGCATGCTCATGAAGCCAATCCAATGTTGCATTAAAGTTGTGTCTAGTTTCTTCGCCATAACTGAAAAGAAATGTTGTGTTTATCATTAAAAGCAAGGTGTCAACAAAGAATTGGGGTTCGAGGCTAATGTGTGCTTGTTAAGACTATTTACTGTTCAAGCTTTCAATTGAATCGATAAATTAATAACAAAGTAAAGATATAAGGTTTTTTGAAAATGAAAAAGACAGACTAATCAAAATAGGCCAATCTAACATTTCACGATTTCTGAGTTTCAAAAAGTTGCTTCTTGTAGGGTTTTTTTTCGAAAAATGTTTTCAATTTTGTAATTTCTCTATGAAGAACTTTTTATCAAGCCTACAATTTACAAAACCCTTTACTTATGTATATATTTATTGTGAAATTATTTGCTTACGTTTCCATACTTTCCAAGTGTTTCTTTGTTTCACTTTTCCAAGTCTCCTCTCCATAGTCCAAGTACCTAAATTTACAATTATAAAACGTTAAGATTTTTTGGCCTTTGAAGAATAAAAATGAACAATAAAATGTGATGTCACTCACCATTGATCACAAAGTGCCACTATGCATTCATCTCCAGATCTGGAAACAACTTTCTTTTCTGGTTCCATATAAATGGCTGCTTCTCCCTAAAATAGTAGTACAAAAAGAAATTTGAAGTAACAACAACACAAGAATACTAAAATACTAGTATACCTAACTTTATTTTATAAGTTTTATACCTTGCTTATCATCTTATCTTGAACCAGCTTTTTAACATCTTGAACTTTTTGGCCTTTATATTCCTCTACCAGCATCACACCATCATAAAAAGCTTTCTTATAAGTTAGCTCTTTCGCCTCAAGTAACTGTGCTTTATCATTTTGGCTGTTCACCTTAAACATGTCACAAGCAGTGACAGCACAAAGATTGCCAAGATCTGGTATTTCAATGATGGGTATAGGTTCATATGGAAGGACCATTTCGTCTTTGATATTGTACTTCGCACGGAAAGGTTGTTTCTTTTTCAAATCACGCAAAGCAGCATAATCATCAGGAGAATCTGATGGAACAGATGTCACAACTCCAGTACCTTTAGAAAGAAACAAATTTTGTCAACTGTGATAGTTTATCTGATAGACTATTTCAGGCCGTACAAATGATCACATGATCTATCGACATTTGCTTAAAAGTTAGTAGTTTGGAAGACTGGAAACTATAAACATAGAGTTTCGATTATTATAAATAGTCTACGCTGATGGGTTAATAATGCAAAACAGAACAAAGTGATTGGCTCTTTTTCCTATAACTATTGTGATGATTGTTTTGTAAAGGTAGTGGTAGCTACTATGGATGCATTTTACGATTTTGATATACTTATATTTTTGACGAGATAGACCAGGTATAGGGCAAAAAGTCCAGACTTGTTTATTGAATACTGTAGACTAATATAAACTAGAAAACTAGAAAACTAAAAATTTATTGTTGCAGTTTCATGAACAAAATCCAAATAAAAAATACGATTATTAAAATATGAAAATTAACCTTTGTCTTCTTTAATGGTCAACATTGGTAAGGTATAAATAACTTTGTAGGATGTTAACGGAGCATTCAATGGAATACCCATAATGTCTTGACCAACTAATTCCACTAAAATGTTGATTTTTTTATCTTCCTTTGTAAATCCTTGGTAAGCCATGTTTGTTGCTGCTCTACGAGTGCCAATATATACTTCATTGTCTTTTGATGACTCAAATGCAATGTACTAAAAAAGATCAGAAAATAAAAGAAGCGATGTTTTCATTTCTTATGAACGATATTGAAAACACTTTTTTTATCACAAAGTCAGGATTGAAGAAATGATTGGCATGAATATCACAGAAAATGTTAGATATACCACAACATGAACTAAGAAACGTCAAATCTTTTCTTTTTTTTCATTTTTTATATGATTCCAGCAAACAAAATAAAGATAAAAAAAGAAAAGAAACTTGCCCATGGCAATCTACACTTAATTTCACGTTGTACGATAAAAAACTAATTATCAAACAAACTGTTGTTTCAGGTATAGAAAATAAAGATGGGCACCAAACACCTGTTTGTCATTATATTAGGTGGATTGATTGTTTTTTTACTTGGTGTGTAAAAAATAGCTCTTCTCATATTCAAACGGGTACAAAGGTGTCAGCAGGCAATTGCCCTCCCATATATAAATAAGCCTGAACGAGTAGTAAAAACCCAATCTTCAACTAAAGAAAATTATATAAAATACTTACGGGAATATCCGGGTGTATCCAACAATTAGTTTGGGCATACATTGTTTCTGGTCTCATAGTTGCACCAACCAAATAAATATCTTTACCTTCAAGGGAACTAGAATAGATGAAATTAAATTTCACTTCTTTCTATTAAATTCATTTGGTACAGATCTGACCTTGTAACCAAAAAAATTAACAATGTGACTGTGTCTCTCTCAGGGCCTCTTTAGTCATGAAAATGGTTGAATTTAACACTTTATTGCATTCATTCATTTTTCTGGAAAGGTCTATTACCAATAATAATTTCAATAATCTTTCTACTGAGTTCAAAAGGACATCATTAACTTACCTTAATTTCTCAGGGAGTGGGGTGACCACCTTCATCTTGATCAAACTGTATTCTTGTGGTGCAACTCCCTAGTCAAAATAATTTATCAATACAATTTTGATAAAATCTCACGTCTGAATAATAAACTGAGCTTATAAGCATTTGTCTGGAAATACATTTAGGCATTTAATTGTTTGGTAGTATTGGATTGGAAAGTTTATGTAAAAAACATACTGAAAGTCTCAAGCTGTGGGCCTGAGTTTGAGGCTTTAAGTATGTTTTTTTATATAAAATTTCTGTTGAAACCTTATCAAAAAACGTAATATCCAAATTTATTCCCGGTTTGACCATTTTATTGGCTGATACACTCAGACTATAAATCAAATCTAAAGAACCAGGATCTCGAAAAAATGACTTACTTCACCAGACAAACGATCGTGATCCATACATGGTTGATCATCCTTTGTAGAATAAATTGTGTATCTAAATTAAGAGAAAAAGTATTCGTCCAACTCGTTAATATCAAATATAAATAAAAAATTTAAAAAGTTAATGTAATCAAGAGACCTTTTCCCAAACTTGACTTTCCCATGTTCTTTCAGCTTTCTAAAATGCCATCTGGCAAAAGAATCATAATATGGATTTGCATCAGTTGTTATGAACGATCGACGCCAATCAACCTACAAAAGAAAAAGAGGATCTAATCAGATTGAGGAAAAATATTATTAAATATTTAATATTTAATACTTTCAGCAATTTAAGTTTCAATGTTTAAAAATCTCCCTGGACAACGAGTTCAATTTGAGATGAGATGAGGGAGGAGGGGAGGTGTCAACTTTTCTAAAATTTCTGGAAATAAAGTGGTCTTAAACTTGGTGCCGAAAAAGATGGTGATCCTCTAGAATTTGGGGCGGGGGTTGCCACAATGATATAAGGGGGGCCACTTAGTAATGGGCAAGAAAACCCTGTTAACGAACCTTCAAACCCATAGCTTTGAGATCATCTGTAGCAAGTGGTGGGAAGTACCTCAGCCAATAATCAGAATCTGAAAAGCTAAAAAATATACAATACTAAAAATATACCTTTTCAGGAATGAATGTACCAAATTTAGGACTCATAGGATCAATATTGGCTTCACTAGTGTGCCCCAAAGTTTAAGACATACATACACATACATACACAAATTTATGATAATTACAACATTTACCAGAAACTTATGGGTTTTTATAATATAAAACCTCTTTCGCAAATAAATACCATACCAAGTTATAAAGATTTTTACGCTCCACTCCTGTGCACCACAAGCTTTAGTTGTTAACAAACAATTAATAATAGCCTAGCAGCACTGACGATAAAAACAGCATTTCCACAAGAAAATTAACTATTTTTAAGCAGATTTTAGTCTTTTCAACTTTCAACAACAGTATTATATAAGTAGTATAATATATGGTAGTATAATATTATATACACGTGAATCCATATCATGCAGTTTTGAGGAAAACTATAACAGGAAAAATAATTTGATACATTTTTTGATGCCTTGAATAAGTAAGGTTAAACATTCGAAATAAACTTTAGCTAGTGGAATATACAACACATATAGAAAACAATTTTCTTGGGAAGAACACAATAGAGTATCAACCCAAGGGCCACCATGGTTGGCCCTGAAGGCACAAGAGATTGGCTAAAATTAACTCTCCCTCCTAGTGGCAATTCAAATCACACTATTGTATGGGTATGGTAGTTATAGTTGTGAAGTAAAGATTTGAATGTTGAGTTCATAGTTCCCCCCTTTATCATATAATACCCTTGCTTTAGTACTAAGCTATTTTCCCCAGCCAACTTTAGGCAGGGGAGGGGTAAGAGTTTAGTATATAAGCTACCCTTGCTTAGATTTATGACTAGAGAAGAACAAAAATGTTTTCAAGGAGATTCAAGAAGATTTCTTCATAACACAATCACGATTAAGAAGTTTCATGGAGATGGTGAAATTTCAAGGAATGTACGAACCCTATTATAAAGAATCAAATCGAAAAATATCTAAGAGCAACAAGTCCAAAACAGGGAAAAACAAGATCATGTAAAACTTTGGTAAAAATTTCGAAATTTATGACAATTTATGAATTTATGACTTAGAAGGAGGCCTGCATTTTTACCAACCGTAAATTAAAATAAATCTGTGCGAAATAAATTACTGAAGTAGTAAAATTATTGAGTTTACCCATAAATTACAGAATAAATCATTCCAAATTGATCAATTTAGTATTTTTCTAAAGATTTTACATTTAATGAAAAGCTTAAAAATTGCATTATCCACAAAATGTAATCCCTGCAAAAAATTGAAAATTGGCTGATCTGCAAAAATAAATCCCCCTTAAATAATAAGATTTCGCTGTTTTTTGAGACCACAAAATTTTCTCCCTGTGAAAATGCCACAATAAAGAACACAGAAGAAGGGCGATGTATAAATTCTATCAGTAATGTTGACTTTTTTGTACAACATTTAGCTTGTAATAATTATATTAGTAAAAATAGTGCTTACTTTTTAATTTCTTCGTCTGGAATATCCAATGCTTGCATTATTTGCCATTGGTATTTCAAACCACCAGTCTTTGCAGCAACTTTGCTCTTCATCTAAATAGAAACATAACACATTTGACACTAATGCTATAAAAACTGAAAAATAAAATAAATGAAAATATTTTTACATTTGACGTATCAATAACTGCAGTTTCTTGAGGAAAGTTTGGTGGACAACCAAATTCTTCCATTTCTCTTTTGAGTCTGTCTGAACATGCCTATGAGATGAAGGTTATGATTTGAAATGATATTAAACAACATACAGTGTGTCCCCTCTAAAAAAATCTGGTCATTAAAAACTGACATCAAGCTTGATGTCTTAATACCTATTGTTGTTTTGAAACAATGAGAATCATTTCTTATTAGTTGTGTCACTTCAGGGATGCTAGAGTGATTGTGAAGGTGGTGCAGCGCGCAAAACGATAATTAAGCTTTGGGCATGGATGTCTCAATCATTATTTTCATGGGTTCTAGTTTTTGACCAATTTACATATTTGAGTTCAAGTGAAATATTGTTGGAGATTTCATTCACGAAAATAATACCTGCAGGGAAATTTTCCATGATTCTACCAAAGTTCCATCCATAATCCTATTCCCTTTTAGGGTAATAGCATAAGATTTCATTCATACAATGGAAAATGGACTAGTTTCATCTTGAAACACAAGCCATAATGAGCAAAGAATCTTCAGGTACTAGGGAAATCCTTAGCCTGTACCAGACTCTACAACTTTCTGTAATGTGAACACAAAAACAGAGTGGCATTTTTTCTTGGACACCTGAAATATAGATAGCACATCAAAGAAAATATCTTCTTATCTATACATACTTTGATTGGCATTCCAGTGCAGTGATATCCAAAAGGGAAAAGACATTTTTTCCCTTTCATTCTTTGGTAACCAACTGCAAACTGTGAAAAAATAATAAAAAAGTATCAGAATTAAAATAACATAACGCACAGAACAGCAATTATCATTTACTAAAGATATAACTCACCTCACACTTTGAAATGGTAAATGTATGACCTAAGTGAAGTTTTCCATTCATGTATGGATAAGGAAACGTTACCATATATTTCCCAGTTCTAAAAAGTATGATTAATCATTTAAATGTCATTAAAAATATCATTAAAATTTATTCTTCAATCAAAAATTTGACTTAAAAAATTGCCAGAGAGATAGAGAGTTGACAACTTGAAGTAAAATCATTTTTAGACTAATGGACAACAAAGAATTGAATTTTAGGTTTAACAGGATTTGATATATATATACATACCCTTCATCATTTTCAGGAGCATTTTCTTCAAAGACATTATTATCGTACCATTTCTTTTGAACATTCTTTTCAATATCTAACAAGGAATTCAGCTTGACATTGCTTTTTCTTTCAAGCTCCTAAAATAGTTAATACTAATCAATCAATGTTAGTTTTGTTTCAACTAACCTTAGCAAATTTCATTTCTGCACTTCAACATTATCACAAACAGCCTTATGTTTAGACTCAAATATTTTGAGATTTGTAAATTTTATGAAGGTAATCAACCCCTTGCAGCTGATGTCACAATTTTTCTAGATTTCTAGTTTCATTAGTGATCAATTAATCATTTTGATTAGTTCAATTTTTAACTATTTCATCTTCAACTATATTGATTAATTTTCCCCTTGTTTATGTCAACTATACTTCTTTTGATTATTTTGATTGTCATTGAAAAGATTTGGACTAATGAAGCACTCCTTGAGAATAACTTTTAACTTGACAGGGATCGAATTAACGATGGAAAAACGATTCGCTAAAATAAAAGAGATATTCGGAGCGTTAGCGGAAATTTTTTTCAGTTTTGCTAATCGTTTTTATCAAATTGCGAATAGTTTTAGTGAATCAGCGAATTACTTTCACTAACAGCGAATCAATTGGCAAGTTAGAATTATATATAAAAGTTATTTTGAATGGGCAGCTTTCGGAGAGAGAAAATATAGAATTTTATGGATGTTTCGACTTTCATTTTATTATTCTTCAAATGAGGCAAAAACAAACACTCTAATGAACGAAATTTTTCCATTATTGTGAAGTCAAGATAGGGGAATTTCCTCCACATGTTTTAAAAGTTTACAGCAATAACAAGTTCTTCTTTAGTTGAAACAGAGTGCTCGATTTATATTAATAATTTTTTATTATTTTGATTCGCAGTTTTGTTAAAATTAAGAGAAAAGTGCTTCGCTGAATATTGCAAACGGTTCGCATTTTGCGAACTGTGAACCCTTAATTCGAATGCTGCTTGAGTTTAATATGTTAATTTAAATTATCTACAAATTTCCTGGAATGTGACTGCAAAACCAGCTAGGGTAAAAACATGATCTTCGATGACTACGGCATACCCTGCCAGGAATAACAGAGTGCATGTGATAAAAATCACACATGTGACCTAGTCTGCATGTGCTATCATACCAAATTTTAGTCAGTTTCACGTGCGATCTGTAAATAAACACTTTTCCTAGGGTATTCATAAAAGTCAGAGATTGAATTAAGGGTCCACAGTTAGCAAATTGCGAGTCATTTTTAGTAATGAGCAAAACAGAATTTAATATAGTAAAAAAATTTGTTAATAACAATTGCTTTTTGCGGAACTACCTGAGCATAGCGAGCAAAAGTGTAGCTTCTTTTCCCAAAATGTGCGCATGTAAAATATATTAGCCTGTGCCAAAATTTTCACGAGCTGTTTTGCGTACCGTTTTTTTAGCAAATTGACTTGTTACAAAATATTTGATTTTCACGCAATCAGATAAGCAAGTAGGGTGGGTACGCTGTCAGAATATTTCACCAAAAACAAGTTATGTGTTAGGCAGAAGGTATTCTTTGTGGGTCACTTAATGAGGTATTCAACTTTCAGATTTACTAACAAATACAATAACACCCAAAATTTTTGCAAAATTCATTCGCTCAATGATTTGTCTTTCTCTTTTGTTGATATAAACAAATGTTTTACACGGGTAATAACAATACAAATTGTAAAAACTTTATTTCTCTCTTGTTTTCTGCTTTGGGGAATTCAGTTTTTGTAATGAAAATTACATTTCTTTCATATAAAGCTTATCAAAATTTAACAAATGGAGTAATATTCGAAAATCTAGAATCAGAACGCTAAGAAGACATTGAATTTTGAGCGCGATATCCAATATACATGTTTTAATAGGAATAGAACTCTATTCAGAATGTCAAAAATTTACATTCATTTTTTTATGATTTCATGTGCCCCAATGGGCCTTTCCAGTTTTAGTCTGTGATCACTGTTGGATGGAGGATACAGATTATCAACCCCAAATTTTCCGAACCACACTGTACATACAACAGGTCCTGGATTTGCAAACAGAGTTTTGAAAAAGTTTTGGAAAAGAGCAGATTTCTGAACATTACTGGAAAAGGAACGGATTTCCAAACATATTTGGAGAAAAGGTATATGAATTAAAATTCACACAGATTGGATTTCCAAGGGAATTTAAACAAAAAGCACTGACTGTTATCCCCA
>JAUBWS010071433.1:0-13790 GCA_032270445.1 Darlingtonia californica
AGTCAGGGGCGTGCCGTGAAAAATAAAGGGGGGGGGGGGGGGTCGAATCTAAGAATAAAAGGGGCACCAAAAAAATTATAAAAATGATTAGCTACTTGTAAATCGTGCTTTTCACATACTCATTTTAATTTTTAGTGTTTAAAAAAGGGCACCTGGTTTCAAAAGGTCCTAAAAAATAAAAAAGTCAAAATGAAGAAATGAAGATGAAAAAAATCTTTTCAAAATTTCTTGAATAGTGTTCTTCAAAAAATCTTTTCATATTTGAAATTGCAAAAGACTTAGGTTGCCATAATGAAAATATGAAACATTTTCAATGCTTCAATGTTTTTTGTCTTCCTCTGTTTTCATTTTCATTTCTTCTTTTTTGGAATATTTTTATGTAGCTTAATTTTCACTCCGCAATATCTTTCTAAAGCAAAAATAAATGTTCAATTTTATTCAGTAGTTAAAAAGTTATAAGCGTTTTTAATTTTAGTTTCAGGTATTTTGAAATTAGACTTTAGTCGTTATTTTTACAAAGAAAAAAACAATACGGTAAAACGGAATGCCACGGCAGAAGCACTTTCTAGTTTTTCTAAAAATCCTACTCGCTCGCTAGTCGAGGCCCCCCAGCGGTTAGCGTGATGGTATGGTTTGGCACGTTTTGTGGCGCCATAGCGTGAAATTGATATTATGTTTGGCTGGTTTGCGTGATTTTAAGGCCTTGCGTGACCGTTATAAAGGGAATTTTAAAGTACGATGGCGTGATTCCAAAAATCCACAATTTGTGGCGTGTCATTGACAAAAACATTTCGAGGGTGACTGGGGGGTCTCCTTAACATTTAGGGTTATAATCCATTTTTAGCTAGAAAAGTTTCTTTAATTATACATTACTAATAAGGGTTCTAAAAACGTGTAAGTAAAATTTATGCAACAACAGTGGCAATTTTCACCCGGGGGTTAGACCCTTGAACTCTAAGCTCAGCGCTTTTAACCAATCAGTCACGGATCTACATCAGGTACGAGTCCAAGTGACTTAGAGTTGCATTCTACGCAAGTTCTACGGACTCTAATGCACACTCAGGAAATATGGAGCGTTTCTGATTTTGAGCCGGTGATATAATCATACCTTACTCTACTCTAAGATTATAGATTCGATCCCCGCTCCAAACATGTCAAGTTAATCTGATGGAAAATCAGCCATCATTGAAAAGTAGTCTGAGTCAAAGAAAATTGTTACTAGACCAATATGCTCGTCGGGACGCAAGTACGCTATCTGATAGATGTCTTTTTGCCAACCCTCATGACAGCTGTGGATCGGTTTCCACGCGAATCTAGTTTAGTCTGATTGCAGACCTCATCGCACACGATAAGCTTTGGGTTTAAAATACCATGAAAGGAATTCTTTTGCTGAGCTGATATAAAAATTACTTTTTTTATTTTATTTATTTAAAAAATTTGTCTTTCCTATGCCTTTCAAAACATCTGATCATCATACAGTCCAATACCGTCGCTATGAGTGTTTTTGTACCTCGCCTGGGATGTTCACTCGTTTAAAAAACATTCACCACCAATAAATTTTATTTAACCACAATTGTTGTTAATCTCTGAACAACCCTTAAAAGCTCGTGGAGCAGACCTTAACACTCAACCTGCGCGATGCGTTCGTTAAGGTCTGTGATCAGACTAGGTCTGGGTTAGTTAAGCTATCGTAAAACAATATCAGTCTCTAGTGACTATCTTTTACAAGTACTTCATGAATTACCACGGCATCACGAGATAAAGGTATATCATATGTAAAACTGAACTTGTATATAACTTGATAAATGTTTTTTTTGAAATCTTTGGAATTGCTTGAAAACCGCAAATTATGTTAAAGAAAATTAAATTAGCTTTCAGAAACTTCAAACAGAATTGTAAAAACCTTTTCCAATCAAAAGTTATTGACTTTTTTGTGATGTTGGGCATTTTTGACAGTTTTGGCAATTGATGACGTCACCAAAAATCTGATGACGTCATCACAGGTATTATGTTACATTTTGCTTTCTTTTATCACGGACTAAGTGAGTGCAAAGTTTCAGGGCCATACCATAAGTATTTCCGGAGTTAGATAGGGGGAGGGGGGACTCCAGAAGCCCCCCCCGGCTGTGAGGAGCCCCAAAAAGCCCGGCCGAATAGGCAAAAATCGAACATATTACAAAAAAAGTTCGATCATGGGAAGCTTAACATCACTAAAATGCTACGAAATATACCGAAAGATAAGTTATGGAAAACTACACTGCTGCCGAACGTCAAGTGATCAAAGCATGGGCTGAAAAAGCAGCCAAGAAGAACCAACAAATGCCTGAAAACTGAAGAAGTTCTACAAGAAGACATCATTAACCCACAATAGTAACACAAGAAGAAAACCAAGACGATAATCATCAAGAAAACCAAGAAGATAATCAACAAGAACCAGAAAAAAATCCAACTAAAAGGTATGTGGATGGTCTTCCAATGCTTAATAATGATAACGAAAATGGCAAATCGTTGCCTAAAAGATCTTAAAAAATACCAATGAAAAACAAGCACAAAATTATTTTCGGCCAATTGAATATTAACTGTCTTAGGAATAAGTTCCTTTCGCTCTGAAACTATAGAAGGGAAATGTTGACGTCTTTTCAGGGGCCGCGGAAAAAATTCTACTTTAGAGGGGTTGGAAGTCAAACTTTAAAAGAAACACGATTTAAAATTCTAGTTTCCTGGGGAATATGAACTATTCTGCGGCGATTTGAGGAAAATTATTGCTTTTTATCATTGTTAATTTAAAAAAACTATAATTGACAAAATTATTAGGGAGGCTCTTGCCTCCCTGGCGACCTTGTTCCGCGGCCCCTGCGTTTTTAGTCTCTGAAACTAAAATTGACGCATCATTTCCAACGAATCAATTCAAAAACGATGGCTTTTCAACGCCTTATAGACAAAATAGACAAAACAGAAGTAAGTTTAGTGATGGAATGTTGGTCTACGTTAAAGAAGACATCCCTTCAAAATGAATTATAATCGAATGTGATTATGAAACAAAAATGGTTGATCTCTCTTATAATCCACATATTCAAAATATTAATTTACACATAGAATCACTTCAAAAGAGCATCGACTTGCTTTCTATCAACTATGATAGGATTGTAGTACGCGGAGATTTTAACTTGAAATAGATAAACACAATTTGCCAAATTTCTGCGAAAATGTTAAATGGCTCAATTCTTTTATCCGACAAGGGGCGTCCGACAAGGATGCCCATTATCTCCCGCTCTATAATCTACTCTCTCTATTTTTTAGTTTGGCTTCTAAATTTAGGTTAGAAAATTGATGTTTGAAGATGTCAGGGTTATAATTTGAAAAGTGCCTTTTGTATCCTTTTTGGTTTTCAAGCTTGTCATTTTTATCATTGTTTATAGTGAGAAAGTTTGGAAAATGGTCTGTAATTGGGCAAAGAAGATTTCCACTGCAGTTTGTCTCAGTTATGTCATTGAAAAATATGTTGTCAATTAAAGTGTATCTGCCTCTTCCATTCAATATTGTTGGTCCTTTGTTGGTAATTTGATAACTTGAGGCATCGTAAGATTTTTTAACATATAATTTAGAACGTTTTCAGTGTTTGAGTGCATTCTAGTAGGTCAATGTTGAAATCCCCACATCTATGACTTTTTTGTTTTCTTTTCTGATTTGCCTAAAATAGTGTCTACATCGTTTTGAAATTCGGAAAGAGAATTTCCCTTTGGATGTCTATAAAGACTAGAATATTTCCTGAATTTAGTATTAGCTCAAAAAAAATGGTGTGAAATTCTTCTGTGTTTGACGAAAATGTACAATTTATGTCTTCTTTTACCTTGTACTTCAAGCTATATTTAATGAAAATTCCACAACCAGAGTTCTTTGTCTTTCTACCCAAAAATTTGAATTCATGGTAGCCTGGAAATGAGTAGTTTTTCTTGATATTGTCTTCTGATTTCCAAAGTTCACTCAGTCCTATTATATCAAACTTGTTACCTGTAATTTTTAGAATGAAAAATATTTCATTTAGGTTTCTATTAATAGATCTGATATTTGTGTGTAAAATAAATAGATAATTTACTTACCGGTTGTTGTTGCAACAGCAGTTTATGGAGATAATAGTAAGAAATAGAATGGGTTTTTTTCAGGAAAGAGATCAACTACCCTATTAAATATATTTGTATGCTTTATGTTAAGTTCGGAAATTTCAATATTATTTAATAAGTTATACGTTAAATTGAGGAGTTAGTTCTTCATGGTTTAGATCATGTAATGGAAAGGCATGGCAAACATTACAAAACCAGATATCAACCTCCATGCTCAAATGTAGCGCATCAATGATTCAAAAACGATTCTGTTCAGGTGGATACTATACCGAACATGACTTATGCACAAAGGAACACGATAATGACGTCATTTTAAAACGTCACAAATTATAAAATTGAATATCTCGGAATTGGGAAAAGATTACAAAATTTTAACAAAAGATTCAAAACATCAAAAAAATTTGTTATTTGGCAAAATTTTTTGCTGATGTCAGAACTTTATTAGCAAAATTCCAAATTATTGATTTTTTACTGACGCATGCAAAAAATGAAAAGTCATCCTTCTGGACAGAATTGTTTTTGTATCACGGATGAGCTTTCTTTGAGCCAAAATGATGTTTATTTATATAAAAATAATTCTCTACGCGTATCAATAACAAAACAGAGGGAACTTAAAGATCCAGGGATGTTCCTAAGAAAAAGATTTTCTTTTGTCAATTCATCAATTTTTATTATAGAACAATTAATATATCAATATATTGTTGATTTATTGTATAGACCATCAATGATTTCAAAACCTTCTTCAACCATAGCGGCGGTTATACAAGCGGCTATTGAAAGTAACAGTTATAGAAACAGAGAAATGGTTTCGATTAAAATGATTTTAGGTATTTCCCTTGTGTCAGAGTTGTCGATTCATCATATCTTCCCGTTTTTCATGTTGCTTCAGCCATGTATTTAAGGAGAATGGAAGGGTAATGACAATTTGATAACATCGATGATGTACAGTTTACAGTTATTTGAAAAGTAACAATTAGAAGAAATAAGGTGCAAATAATATAAAGAGTGGATAATGTCAATATATTAAATCTATATTTTGATTGATCAAGCATTTGAAAGACTGAATTGAAAAAGGTGCACCGCAGACATTTTAAAGTCTAGATACTTGACTCTTGGCCTTGCTATCGGACCACGAATATTCCCTGTTAAACCCCTATACCATAGAGTGACTGGTTTATAGACTAACATATTTCAAAATGATTGACAAAGTGAAAGTCATCAGTGCGTGTGCAAGTGTATGTTCAACTTTTGGTGAGGTGGTAATAGTTAACGGAGTCACCGCTGGATTAACCGCTATAGTTGAAAAAAGTTTTGAAATCATTGATCGTGCTAATCCAACCATACTAGTAGCTTTTTACACCACTGTACTGACTACAGATGTTGTTTATAATATTTGGAGCTGGTACAACGGGAAAATTACCGGTAGAAAATGTTCTGAGAATATTTCTGCTGATACCTTTTGGGCCGGTGGTGGATTGTTGGGTGGTTTTACGGGAATTGCAGCACTTGGAATGATTTTGAACACATCAATACCTGTTGTAATCGGTAAGTTAAAAAATAGTTTAGATTAGACTTTTTGCTCTCTCCCATTTGCTTCACTTTTGTCAATAACACTCTGTGGGAGCAAAACACTTCGAACGGGAGCCTTCATGATATAGAGAGTGAATGGTCTTGAGTCTAGTAAACATTGCCATGTTTATTGATCCTAACTCTAACTACTTCGATCAATCCATATTCAACCTGTATTTCATACGTTTATGCGAGTTTTGTATTTCTTTTTGTACGGTTTAGTTGGAGCTATTACTAGTATGATAGTTGGTGGTGATAACGGTCTCCAGTTTGCCGATCTTCTCAATCGTATGATATTTGGACTTCCAACAAGTGTTGTTCTCGAGCAAGGTTATAAATGTTTCGGTGTATCATGCAATGCTACAACTAAAGAAATAAACACAGCTTATAGAAAATTTTGTTTAAGACATCATCCTGACAAACCGACCGGAGATAAGAACATGTTTTTGAAAGGACAATTTTATATAAAATTCATCAGGGCTGACAGAATGCAATAAAGATGTAGCTAAAATTATTTATAAGTTATTTTTATAATAGATATGTATAGTATCAGAAAATAAATATTACTGTATAGTTTATTCTTATAAATAATTATATAACATATAATTATATATAAATTTTTTAATTATCAAAATATAAATATTGTCTTTTTAAAATATCATTATTTATAACATTTTACAAGGGAAGAAAATTTATTACTTACAAAACCTTACGAATAAATATAATTCTTTAAAAAAATATTTCTTTTTATATTTTACTTTTTATGTTTGTTTTATCTTAACAAAATGTTTTTTTTGATAAACTGACTGATTTTCACCATTAGTATATACATCCTTAAACCAAGTTTCTAAAATTTCTGCAAACCTATCATATGGAAGAAATTAGTCCATATACGGTAATATACGGGACCTTATTCGGTGGAATTTCACCCTGTGATTTTTTGCTTTTCTCTGCACTCAATAATTCTTTTATCTTAAAAACAACCAAATGCCCATACTCATTCTAAAACTCGGGAAAAGTAACCCCACTGCCCGGGTGAATTCCTATGAGGATAGCACAAACTTCCCCAGAAGGTTGGTGCGCTTTTGACAGCGTAATACCGTAGTAGATACTGCTGCAGAAGCAGGAAGTCCTTCCATATCTTCTGTGTCTGCACATGGAAGCCAACCAGTCGGTCAGAACCCTTGTCGATGTTAACCACAAGCGGTGTATGACTTTTTTTTCAACTGATATCACTAAAAAATGTATATTAACATGAACCCTCATACCATTCTCAAAACGTATTGCACCTTCTCTCATGTTGTAAGTGTAATTCTTAATATGTTGGAGAAACGACTGTTCCTTTAAACAAATGCATAAACATTCATGGTACGGCTAAATCTGGATGCGAAAACAGGATTTACCACTTCTGTGCCGGGAATTTTCAACATTTTGGGAATCTTTGGACATAGTCTATTTCTTGATCGGGGACCGCTTCCTGGTGCATTGGTCGCAGAGCTCCTAGGTCACTACCCAGGAGTACCTGGGTCAGGGTTCCTTTTTTCACCTCATCCAGTTCCACACATGGTTGCAGAATCAGCCAAAACCAGCCTCGGGAAAAGTCTTTATGTGAAAAGTCCCACGAAGGGTAAATGAATGTTACTTTACTGTTGGTAATCTTGTGTTTAAGCAAGACATAGATGTTTCAATGGACATAGAACCTGCTCCATGTTGGGAAAATTTATGTTTTTATTTTATTGAGTCGAAGTACGTTTCCAGTTTAATTTTTCTTGCTTCTACAAGAGCTTACAACTTTCATTCAACTGGTTGCTTTATTGATGATTTATATGCTATTAACGATGCGAGGAAATTTGTACAGCCATATAAGGAAGTATTTCCTCAAAAATTAGAATTGAAAGTTAGTACCATAAGTCTCCAACCTTCAGAAGCATCCAACGAGCCCAAAATATAAACTATCTGTTTTTTTTCCCGGAAAATCACTTTGACAAGGAATCTAGCCAAATAAAATGGTCTCAAACACCTCGAAAAATCTAAGATTAGCCAAAAAAGTAACAATCCAGAGTCCCAAAACACAAAATATATTCTCTTTTTCAAAGGAAATCAAATAAAAAAAGAAAAAAATCAAATCATCTCAAAACACGTCGAATTCTCCAGGAGACTAGAATTTAGATCGAATACATAAATGTAGGCGCCTACAAAATATCTGTTCTTTTCTGCAGGGAAGCCAAAAAAATGTAGCAGGAGACATCAAAAGCTCTCAGAACACATCTACATCTTCCAAGAAGCCGAAATTTTCGGCCGAATATTCTTTAGGTTCATGAAAGTAAATTTCATAGTTTATAAACTCAATCTTACAGTGCTGACATCAGCAGAAAATAGATGAAAACATGTCCAAATTAATTCCCAGTTTGACTATTTTACGGGCTATTTCGCCCAGACTATTCCAGTTTCAATAAAGTCATGAAAATATCTAACTCATTACCTCATTAGAAAATCATACTTATTATACACCCCCTCCCCATTTAAGGGTTCTCAACAAATTGTCAACCCCCTCCTTAATATACCCCACCCCTAAAATTAGGTGCCTAAGAGCAAGTTAACTTAATATTCAGATGCATCATCTGGCTGACACGTGACATTGAAGAAGATAATAGGAATATGGTGGCATTTTGCATGCAAAAATCACGTTTGAAAAAAAAGAGGGGAAGGCCAGAAGTTTTAGTTTGTTGCGGCCGTTGGTATAGTGGTTAGAGTGTTCGCCAACGGTACGGGAGACCCGGGTTCAATCCCAGGTCGAATCATACCAAAGACTCAAAAATTGGTATTTGATTCCTCCTTGCTAAACACTCGGCAATATAAGGTTTGGGTCAATGGTAAGTGGAGCAATCCAGGGAAAGGAGTAGTGCCCTCCCCTACACCTCGGTGTAGTAGCAAACGAAAAGGGAGCCTTCGGGTCGCCCTCGACTGCGGTCGGCCAACTTACTTACTACTTACTGCGGACTAATGACAGTATCAAAATTTGACGGAAACGTGATTCAAAGGCATGACCAACATCTGCTAATGGATTATATCCAAATGTAAAGTCCCTTGAAAGTTCCTCATACATCCTCACAGCTTCAGGGACTGTAAAAACCAGTGGTTCAGGAAGATTAACTACATATTTTGTCCCTAAAATTGTCCTGTGTGCCAATAGAGGCCAGAATCTCTCGATTATTTTTAGTTGACGCTGTTTGCCTCCAAGTTAGTGCATATCTGCGTTCCTTCAAAAACTCTTGTACAAAAATACAAAGACAAAACTCTATACAGTGATCTACTCTTAATTATTCCCATTATCTATTTTTTATAACTGCTGGTCTGAAAACAAGCTCGTAAACTAGAATTGCATTCTTCTCTGACATTGGGGAATAGCCAACTATCATTCTTGAGCAGCCATCAATCAAAGCAACGTGGGTACAACCAAACCTTTGTGCTATTTTTTCATTTTGGTCCATTTAAGCCTTGTAACCTAATTAAGGTGCAAAATATGGAATGGAGTTTGTCCTTTGAATCAAATCCCTTGTTCTTGCCTTAAATGTTTCTGGGGCTATTCGTCTTAAAGAATTCGAGACACTTCTTTGAGATACAGCACCAACAGTAACACCGATTCTAGCCCTTATACTCCCTTGCATCATGGCACGCCCATATGTAGGACCATAGTGTATGACAAGTTGTCTCACAAGACCATCAAGCTCATTGTCTGTTAGTCCCGTAAGTCCATGTCTTACACTATACCTCCTGAAGCTTCTGGCAAACAGTCTTCTTGTATTAGGGTGTGTTTGTTGCAGATGCCGTGCTATAAGATCGTGAGATAAACCTCTTCGTACTAACTCATGTATATATCTCTATTCATACAATGTTAACTTAACAGCAAGACCTCCATAAAAAACGAATGACTTTTAATAAAGTGTAAGTTTAGAGAGACTGATTTCTAATCTGAGGCGCTGATTTCTAATCTGCGAAGCTAATTCTAAATAATCTGAGAACCTGATTTCTAATCTGAGAAGCTATTTACTAATCTGAGAAGCTAATTTCTAATCTGAGAAGCTAATTACTAATCTGAGAAGCTAATTACTAATCTTAGAAGCTATTTCTAATCTGAGAAGCTAATTACTAATCTTAAAAGCTAATTTCTAATTTCTAATCTGAGAAGCTTTTGTTTCCATATCATGAAAAATAGATACCCAGAAAGTTGATTTTCAGATTTTCATCTCAAGAATTCAAAATTCTGATCCAAGGACCTAATAACTTAATTCATGAATCTTAGAATCTGATTTTCTGATCTGAGAAGCTGAAAAGCTGATTGGCCGAAATGATACTGCCATCGAATACATCAAATTTTTCAGCAAATAGCTTGCGAATTATTCTCCGAACACATGTATTTTCTAGGAAAAATACGCTTTCAGAACATATTTTTTACAAAAAATGCCTCGTTGGCTGCTTTTGCACCTTGCCAAGGTTTATGGAAAACATCTATCAAAACATAATTTGTTAGTCACACAGATCTTTTTTTTCTGATTGTTTACATTTATATTTCATATTAACATATTATATATTATACATATTTAACTAAGAACTTATCAAAAATTAAATGCTAGGCCACAAAAAGGGGTACCTAAAACGTTCAAAATAGCTATTAAACGAGAAACTCTTTTGCGCTTAACTTAGACCGGAACCCGTCGCTCTCAATTCGAGTAACTAAGCTGCTAGATTTTTAGCTGAGGTGGGATTCCATAACAAAGAACAAAAATTAGCAAAAGGCAAGAAACACTCTATCTTATACCCGTATAATTCCTTTAACCCTATTCAGGGCGGGGTATTTGGGGCCCTTTGACCCCCCCCCCCCACCCCCTCCATAACTTTTGATAAAGTAATTCTATGATGATGAAACTTAGCGCGTATGTTCTACGTCATGTAAGGAACAAAATGGCGTCATCAATTTCTTCATGACGCCATTATTTTTGATGACGTCATCAACTTTTCGAAAAATGCTAATTTTGGCGCTAAAATTTGTAATCTCATTAAATATTGATGGCAGCAAGTGAAAACTGCTCAACTATCCTTATTCTACTCGAAAAATGCGTTTGAACGATATAGATATCAATTATTCATCTTTTGATGACACTCTTGTCAATAATGTCATCATACAGAAGGAAGTAGTGATGGTGATGAATCGGTTTTGCATTTTTTTGATGTCAAAGTAAATTTCAGGAAATCTCCCAACATTGCAAGCATGTAGCTGTTTTTTTTCAAAACTTATCAAATGTACTGTCACAGGGGAAGGGGGGGGGGGGGGGGGGCTCAAATAGCCCACCCCCAACCCCGAATAGGGTTAAGAATGCTAGCGTCAGTTCTGGGCTTTTTTACCTTCCTCTTGGTCTATTAACAGACGTCCAAAGGCATAAGTAGTTCAGAAGCTTGGAACTATATACATTGAACTTCGAATGTTAAAAACAGTCACGCTGATTGATTGGTTAATAGTGCGCGTAACAAAGCGACGTGATTGGCTCTTTTATCGTGTTGTTTTGGTTATACTATTATTATGGCAGAAATGACTACTGCGCATGCTCCGTATTTTACGATTTTCACATATTCGGTTTTGGACGTTAGCCGATAGACCAGGAGGAGGGCAAAAGCCTGGAGCGGTATATCTGATAGACTAGCGTCAGCCTGACTTATTAAATAATATTGTTTGCTGAATTATTTACGGAATTCTATAAAAGCTATTGAACACTCTATTTTATACCGGTAAATGGCTAAAACATTTATTGGCAAGAACTTTTTTAAAATTTTAGTTTAATAAAAGTCAATAAAAGCAACGTACGACAAACCTTCGATACAATAACAAAACAAATTACGCATTCCATCCATAATATTTAAAAAGCAATTCAGATTTAGCGAGGGCTCTAATTTGCTGATGTTTATCAATCCTTAAAGTGCGGATATATACAGGAGAAAGTACCCAAAATACCGCTGTGCCTTTAAGTGCCCATAAGTCCTAAACCAGTGCAAATTGCCTCGTTCAACACCCTTTTGTTTCTGAAAATATACAAAACGAGCTCTCTTTTAATACCAAAGTTTACTAGATTCGGTTATTCCATCGTCGAAAAATTCAACTTGAAAATTTCAAAAGTGTGTAAAGTTCTCTGTCGATTTTTAGCATTGGAAAAATGATCCGCACCACAAGGGTTAGTAAATCTTTTGTATTGTTTTAGCTTGAAAATGTTTTGTTATTATATCATTGAACTATGGTGGCCGAATTTTAGAATGGAGAAATAAATTTCGGAATCAAAAAAGAAATTTCAGAATCGAGAAATAGATTTCAGAAACGAGAAATAGATTCCAAAGTCCAGAGTAAAGACATATGTTGGAATATAGAGACATTTACTGTGTCTCGTGTGGTGCACTACTGAGAACAGCCTCTTTATATTGTTCACAATGTTGCTGTCAGAGAAAGCAAAGTGTAGTGCACAACACGAGACACATTACATGTCTTTATCTTCCAACATATGGAAGTCTGTTAGGTTGGTTCTTTGAAGCTACGTGAGTGAGGTTTAAATTGAAATTTTAAGTCTCCGTGATTTAGAATTCATTTTCTTATTTTTAAATCTTTTTCTCGACTTTAAAGTTCATTTCTCGATTCTGAAATCTATTTATCGATTCTGAAATTTTTTTCTCGATTCTGAAGTTTTTTTCTTGATTCTGAAATTTTTTTCTCGATTCTGAAATGTTTTTGTTGATTACAAAATTAATTCTTTGATGACCCTTATTGGCCACCATATTGAACAAATGTTGGCAGAAGGAAACATAAACAAAAAAAATATCGACTTAAATTAAACACCGCGACATTTTTCCAATAAATCACGAACGAACAGTTAAACAAACAAACAACCAAAGAAATTACCAGCCATCCGGATAGCTTTGATCAAGGACAATGAACAATCACTTGATCGATACCAAAATTTGAATCAAAGCATTTGGTTTTCAAACATTCATAGATAACGTGACCAAACTCACAAACAAACAGGCAAGTAAACTGAACGACCAACCAAACAAATAACCAAACGAAGAAACAAACAAACAAGCAAATTATTTATCACAAACTTGTATTAAAATAAAACCATCAACCCAATAACGAGAACGACGGTAAGTATCACTATCAACACGATCACAATCAACTTTTTCTGGAAGTGTCGGATGGAGAATGGAACAAAGTGTTTTTTCATGCGTCGATCTATATCCATCGCAAAGATTAATATAAACATAATGCCTGTTTTCCAGTGCACAAACATTTTCGTTGTGGTGAAGGCAACGCTCATAGCTTTTCTGTTTACGAAACTCCTGTTCATCGACAACAAGCACAGACAATAATTTCGGCCATTCTTTGACGTAGACTTTATAATATCTACAACCACCAGAATGATATCTTTTATCGCTTTTCATCGAATATATCAGTTTTTCAAATAGTATTTCGTAGTTACTGACGTTTTCTTTGAAAAATTTCAATTTTTCCAGACACTTCTCTACACTACGTTCGTTTAGCGAAAGCAACGATATTTCGAGTTTGTCTTGGATTTCTTCGTTTTGTTGTTTGAGTTGTGCTTTCGTTTCTTTTAGTTCACTTATGTTTTCGTTCAACTTTCGTTTCGTTTCGCTTAATTCTGTGATTAACCTTTCGTTCGATTCTTTTACTTCTTTTATATCTTCGTCTAACTTTCGTTTTCTATTGTTAAATTCTTTGACATTTTCGTTTAATTCTAACTTCTGACTTTTCATCCCAACATATTCCTTACACATCAAAGAAAAATGTTCGTGTAAATTTTGTACGTGTTCCTTCATCTCATTTCTTTTCAACTAAAACAAAAAAATGGAAAATTGGAAATTATGTCGTTAAAGTAGTTCCAATGTAATAAATTTGTATCAAATACGATCGTTTAAAAATTGAAGGTTGATATTTTTCATATTTTGAAATTTGTCCATCCGTCATGAAATTCAAAGTTTTGCAGATTGTATTTCAATTTTAAAGTTTTAAAATTTTTATTTCAATTAACATGCTATGCATCA
>JAUBWS010071444.1:0-13788 GCA_032270445.1 Darlingtonia californica
TAATTATTATCTCCGTAATATCTGTGATGGATACACAGTGCACCAGCCCTTTTTCTGCTTTGCCCCCACAATTTTCTCATGTTCCCCCGTCGTTATTTCTGATGTAACCCCGTTTTTTCTGATGTTCCCCCGTTTTTTTCTGATGTTCCCCCGTTTTTTCTGGTGTTACCCCGTTTTTTCTGATGTTACCCCATTTTGTTCCTGGTTTGCCCCCACAACTTTCTGATGTTCCCCCGTTTTTTCTGATGCTACCCCACTTTTTTAGTTTTTTTTCCGATATGGCGCGCCATAGCGGTTAGCCGGGCTGGCTCGTTGTTCATATGACAGCTTTTAGATTTTATGAGGATTTGTTAAGAGGTCCGAGATCTCGGCAAACCGAGCCAGCCCGCTGATTTTTCTCCCATGAACACCCCCTGAGTATAAATTGAATACAAATTTAGCGATATAAATTTGCTATTTTTGCGATTAAAAAAATAGCTTTTGCTAGAAAAGTGGTAAAAATGTCAATTTTACACAACGGGAAAAAATAACCTTAGTTTAGTCAAAGCTTTTAAAAAATCTGTTTTCGTTATTGAGATATACGTAAAACAATCAGACCAGGTAGAATTGACGGATGACGGACATTGTTTTGGCAGAGGTCATCGTCTTTTAAAAATCATTCTTAACTTTACAATTTTACTATTGAAAATTCATAAAAATTTGAACTATAACAATTTCTGTGTTATTTAGTGAAGGAAATTTGTAAGTAAATCAAAATTGTCGGAAATTTATAGTAATGCCGAATATGAGTAACATGAAGTTTAGCGAGACTTGAATTGAATGCTTCTTATAACAGATTAATCTTGTTATCCAGGGAGTAAATTGTGAATGTCCGGGCGTAAAACACTTGTCCGAGTGAGATCTTGTCAAGAGGTTTTGTCGAGATTGGAGAATAAATTTGTCTAGAGGAATTGTACAAAATTGATTCAAATTTGGATGTCCAGGGGTGACAAAAGCAATATCCGAGAGTAGAGAATCAAAATGCCCAGGGGTAGAAAATCAAAATTTTAATTCTTTTTTCTGTTACCTTTTTCTGTCTCTCTTTTTCATTTTTCTTTTTGTGGAAAGGTAATACGTGCGTGCTATTTGTCATAGTTGACGTCAATATGGTAAGATAATTACAGGGCCGTAGCAGCCTAAGGGGCCCCGTATATGAAAGAATTTGAAACTGTGGCTGGTTAAAAAGTTGAAAAATTTCTTCGAACTTGGGAAAAGTAACGTAGGTGAGCCTAAGGGGAAATAAAGTAATTTTAGATTAGTGTGCAATTAATTCTTCATGTTTTAAATGCAAATTGTTAAAAAATACATTTCTAAGTACGCTGTGTATATACATAAATATTTTAAACTTCGATCAAGACACTATGCATTCCAGTTAAGTTTGTGAAACCATAAATTGGTTTGAAAAAGTTTATAGACGCCATTATCCCGCGTATGTGGAAATCGATCTGTCACGAGGAAAGGAAAAGAAAAATTCCCCTTACGCAGCGTTGCGCTTTATTGTTATCTTAAGAATCGTTAAACTACAATTTCTAAAAATTTCTTCGTAATTTATGAAGAACCAAGAAAATAATTTTCCTTAACACGTTAGGAGCGCATAGCGGATAACGTACTAAAACACCCTTGTAAAAATTGCCAACCGAGATGGTAATAATATTCTGCGTTCTAATAGTCTGGGCAGTAAGGGAAGTTGTTAGTAAAGTTTGTCTGTGTAGCTTTGTACATGAAGCTCCTTTAAGTTTAAACAGTATCAAGAAATTTTTAGTAGTTAAACTTTAAAATCTTTTCCGATTGATTTTGGTAACTCGGTTCTGACTCGTTCCTAGCTTACCCGGAATTCCTTGTTTCAGGACATGTTTATCCCTGAACTCAGTCTACCGGTACTTCCTAAAATCCGGATTCGTGCAAATGTGCAGTAGCAAATATCATTATAAGCAAGACAATTACCGTAACAATAAAAGTAAGAACCAATCACATTGCTTCGCTTCACTTAATAAACCAATCAGTGTGCACTATGAGTAACAATAGAGACCTATTGTTTTCGCTTCGCATTATAATATTACCAATCACCGCGAAGTATGTTATAAACAACAAGATATTTTGTAGACTAGTGAGCTAGTCGTTATTCTTACAAAAAACACAATGGTAATGTAATACGCTTAAAGTAACTTGTGTGTAGATACTAGCAGCAATTTTTTTTGAAATATTTTAAATGTCTGAAAAAATATCTTTACTGTTAAGAAAAAAACTTTTTTTTGAAACTTTCGTATGAAGCTGAAAGTGTTCACTATCACAGCTCCAAGTTCATTTCACACAACTCCAAATTCATTTCACGCAACCCCAAATCCATTTTACGCCTTTTGAATTTTATTTGACGCAACTCGAGATTAATTTCACGCAATTCGAGATTTATTCCACACAAGTTTAAAGAATAGTTATCAGGTCTGCCGAAAAGATAATTTTTATACCCTGGTCCTTGTTTTGTTCAGGGTGGCCCTTAATTATACCTTTTGATGGAATGAACTGATTTGAATGAAACTTTGCACAAACGATCTTGTTATAAAAACTGCCACATGAAATAATGGAATTCGAAATTTTTATTGATGACGTCACGAATTGGGTAACTTTTGATATTAGAAAACAATTCGTTTTAACTTTTGATTGAATGATTGTAATGTTGTAACATTTCTTGTCGGATATAACTGCGGCCTGCGTTTAAAACCAGTCAAACAAGAAAAAATTGATTGTGTGCATCCAACATCCAATAGCAACAACATTATTATACCGGTTATACAGACCGCATGGCTGACAGTCACTTTCAAATTTAAAAGTTTTTTGTTGTAAATAAAAGCGCGTGGTTTTTGCCAAACATTTTACTGACGAGATTGCACAAAAAACACTGACCAGTTCGACAATTATGGACCCCCCCCGTGAAGACCACATGCAGTTGCGTGAAATGAACTCGGAGTTGCGTTAAATAAAATTCAAATTGCGTGAAATGGATTTGGAGTTGCGTGAAATTAATTTGGAGTTGCGTGAAAAAAATTTGGAGTTGTGAGATAGTGAACCCTCTCAGCCTTCGTACGTACGTTATTCTTTAACAATCTTGAAATAATGAAGTAAGAAAAGTGTCGGCATTTCTTTGTATTTTTTTCAATTTTCTTTTTTAACGTTGCGGCATCACGGATAGCTTCAAACAATGATGTTTGAAACAATGATGTCAGTATATAGTTGGTTGTCCAACTTTTTTATACGTCCGTGCGCTTAGAACACTCTCAAATTTTCCCAAATGTATCACTTTTAAAAATTTACATTTCTATAGTTTGGTATGAGGAAAAAACAACAACAAAAACCTCACTATTTTTGGAGCAATTTACCCCTAAAACACAAAAAATCATCTTTCCTCCCTCATTTCTTCCTTTGTGTCACAGAGTCACACTCGATCTGCTTTTGATGTTCCTTTGCCGTTCCACGAAACTCTTCCCAAGACAAAACTCGGTTTTCTTTAGGGTATTCCCCATAATACAGTCCTTTGATCTGAGCGTTGGACAATATGGTATTGTAAATATATAGCTTGCTAAGCTTTCCTGGAAAGTATTGGTTAGGATCGTCAATCTTGCTACCATCAACATCATTACCAAGTACAAATCCTCCATACGAATCCCCTTCAGGGAGTTGTTTTAATGTTCCAGTTTTAGTACCACGGTAAACCATTTCCCCGTCCACATAAAAGACGGCATTCATGGACTTATCGCTTACTTGGCGAAGTGTGACAACAAAGTGGTTCCATGCTCCTAGTTGGTAAATATCTTGTAGAGTGTCTAGTCCTTGGTTCTTGAATAGACAACCGATTCGTCTGCGAGATTTAATAAAGCACCGGATTTCAGAATTCTGTGCGCTTAAATCGCGAGGCATTGTAAAAACTTCACGATGATCAAATGCAATTTTAGGGTCCACCGTAGCGTTTGTGTAAAACCATATAGTAAAAGTCATTTCATCTTTGATGAAGATTTGTTTAGTTGTAAGGACAGGAACATTGGTTGTCGGCTTCAGAAATTCTATCGTAAAGGCTGATCCATAACATTCATCTAAACGAGAAATGACATGTACCGCCTATACAATTGTTTTGGAGTACTAGTCTTCAAATTTAAATACTTACACTGCCTAGATTAGTGGTTCCGTGGCCGAGTGGTTAAGGCGCTGAGTCTAGAACTTAAGGGTCCCGAGTTCAACGCCGGCACGAGGCTTTCGGTGGTGGTGGTAATTTCCGCAAAGTTCCCTGTAGATGTTTCACAGGAAGGCAGGACCCTCATTGATAGCAGTTCAATGAGAACTAAAGAGGCTATCCTGTGTAAATAAGTTCAATAATAATAATAATAATAGCATGCAGCTTAACTTGCATTTTGAGACAACGTCGTTTTTAGTACAAACATCTCTTAACCCTATTATACCCGAACTTTTTGTGGTTTTGTAGCCTCTGATATGGAGACAACTAAAAAAATCATGGTGAATAAACAATAGTTGCTATGGTTACCTGATGACGTCATCACAAATGTCGATTTTTGAAAAATAGGTACCTTTCTTTACAGAGCTATATCTCCTGAACAAATTGATATATTTCAATTCTGTTTTGATTTTCTGAAAGTCAAAAAAATGACTTTTTATAATTAATAATCAGATTTTCATAAAACTTAAGTCCCCAGGGACTACGTGGTGCAAAACCACCACAAATTGGCCCCACCACCATTTTGAAATCATTTTTACATTTGGCATGATTCTTTTAATGAATTGAACAATCTGTGAAAGTTTCAAGTTAATATCATTATCCTATCAAAAGTTATTATTTAGTTGAACTTCTGGCCATTTTGTATTGGATAAGGTTGTAAATTGATACCTTGTGTTACATAGTTATGCATGATTAATGACGTATTTTGAGATAACCCGGAGCGAACAGTATGGATTAACCCTAAGCTATTTGGCAAGAACTCATTCGTCCAAAAATTAATGTGAAGGAGGAGTTCAAGGGCCGAAAGTTTACCATCATCCAGCAGGAACAAGACGTCAACACGACTATAATAGGGTTAAATCTGTTTTAATGTTCGACGTGTAATAAAGATAACACTAAAATAAGAGGAAAAAGTTGTACTGTTGAGACAAAGTATCTCTAGAGTTGACTTATTAGGTATTTTGATTGATGAAAAGTTATCGTTTTATCCTCACATATCTGATATTACAACAAAGGCAAACAATAAAACAAAAGCCCTTATTAGGATAAGACATATTTTGTCTCAATCAAAACGAAAAATCAAAAAATTGTTAATACATTTATTATGTCAATTTACAATTATTGCGCATTGATTTGGATGTTTTGCTGCAAAAGTGCCCATACACTCATAGACAAATTTTTTTAAGGTCCTGGAACCCTGAGTAGGGACCTAGTAGCTCTGTGAAACTATGCACCAGAGAGCGGTCCCCGATCAAGAAATATGTTCAAAGATTCCCAAAATGTTGAAAATTCCCGACACCAATTCCCGAAGTAGTCTTAAAATGTAAACAACAACAACAACAAAAAAGAAGACAAATTTGCAGATTTAGTTAACCATTAAGAGCCGATGAAAACAATATTTGTCATGGAATTTTGAAACTTTTTTACGGTCCTGGATCCCTGGGTAGTGAGTGTCCTAAAGCAACACGAGTCATGCACAAAGGAGCGATCCACGGTCAAGAGAACTAAACTTGGTTAAGTTTTTGCATACGGGTATGTGCGGCCATTAAGGGTAGATTTTTTCACGTTGAAAAAATTTCAGTGTAAGGGTCTGGCTTTACAAAAGACACTGTAAGGGTCTGAGTTTTTCACCAAAAATGAATTGTAAGGGTAGGTTTTCCATCTTTCGAACACCTGCGCTGTAAGAATCTGATTTCCAATCATGGAATTTGAGCCGCACAAAGTCACTAATTGCTTTTGCTCGAAATCTTAAAATTTCGCTCTGAAACATGGAAGATACTGAAAATACCGTATGCCCTCACTTTAAAGTCTTATAGGGTGTAAAAATTTTGTCAGCTTACTTTGTTTAGGGACAAATAGTTGATACATCGTTTCCTCGACCTTGGAGCTTTGCCAATTTTTCTGATTTTGTTGCTTTTCCAAACACTTTTCTTCTGCACAATAACATTTTTCATTTTTGTATGCTGCAATTTTCTCTTTATTACGACACTTCAATACACACGTTACCTTCGAATACTTTGACGAAAGAAACTGAAGTTGACAAAGATTACCATTAATATTTGAAATCTCGTAATGTTCACAAAGAACTTGAAATATGAGGACAAAGAAGTAAATTGCAACCCAAAAAATAAATTTACTCCAAAATACCATGATACTATTGGATACGATAAAATTCAAATTCTACATTTGATAGTTCTTATTGTTTGTGATTATCGTTGGAACGATAAAAGAGAAATGAATAAAAATTAAATAAGTTTTCCTTATATTATTCTTGTCGAAAGCCGAAAGCAATTCAAAAGCGAATAAATTTTGAAAAGTCAATACAGTTTTTATTAATTTTTTATCGTGATATTTCAAATAAAGACTGTTTTCTTTATTTTTATCAAGTAGCATAAAAAATAAAATAACTGGTTCGCCATTTTGAGGTGTAGAAATAGAAATTTATTTAAACAATTAAGAGATAAATGAAATTTATTTTTATTTTAATAAATCATATTTTGAAGGGATATGTGTATAATGAAATGATAATTTTGTGGAATAAAAAACACTTGTCTATCAGATATACCGCTCCGAGCTTTCTCCCTCCTCCTGGTTTATCGGCACACATCCAAAACCGAGTAAGTCAAAATACGCAGTAGCTATTACTACCATAACAATAAAATCATTGCAATTATAGGAAAAAAAGATCCAACCACGTCACTTTGTTTCGCACTATTAACCAATCAGCATGGCTGTTTATAACAATGGAAGTTTAATGTTTATAGTTTCCACGCTTCCCAAATCTTATTGTAACTGAATTATAAAAAAGCCTCTTTTGAAATGTTGTATTTGGACTTTTGTACAGTGTTTGTAAAAAAAGGCTTAAAATTTTTTTAAAATTAGATTTTAACTTTCGATTAATTAATTCGTGATAAAGGTGTAATCAAAGACTGCATGAGTCATATTCTTATATTTTTGATTAAAAAAATAAATAATAATAATAATGATAATAACGGTTATATATTTCGACTCCAATAAATAATTACAAATTGGCTCTTCTTTTGAAATAGCGTAAAATTAAATATGTATCTGGTTGGTGTCGTGTAAAATAGATATAAAAAAAAGAAATAGGAAAAAAGTATAACGTATACTGTTAACTAATATAATATCATATTTTAGTGAACAAATAACTACAATAAACTAAAATAATGAACAAAAGGGGACGAAAACACGCTCTAAGGGTAAAACGAGAAATCCAAGTAGCAAAAAGAAAGAAAAAAGGTTAAAAATTTCACTGTATCTTGTAACATAGAATCTTGCAAAATAATTGGATTTTCAAATGATCAAATTTAAGTCCCGTATTCATTGTAAAATCAAGCTACTATCACGTTTGTTAAAAAGCGTATTAGTAAAGCAGGAGAATAACTAGTCCTAAATCACCTGAGTTTGGGTTGATCACCTTTCAGGTCGGATAGCTCAGTCGGTAGAGCGCTCACATTGCATTCGAAAGGTTTTTGGTTCGAGCCCGTCCCTCGTCCACTCAACGCATGATTAACGCAGTGAAGGTAATCTGACCTGTGCGGTACGTCACTGGGAGCTGACGGCAGGTGTGGCGGTCCGCCTCAGCAATATATCTCCATGGTCTAGCGCAGTCGAAAAGGGGATTGGCTCCCTTTTTGTACGGCTGATACCGACACTAGGCCTCTCCGACCTACTTACTTACTTACTTACTTACTTTCAGGTGCTAGAACCAAAACAACTCATTCATGTCAAGCGAAACGTCAAGTGAAGCTGAAGTTTTTGGCAAGCTGTCTTGAAACTGAATTTGATTGTTCCATAAAAGAACGATGAAATGAAATGATGTGAACTTCCGAAAGGCTGGAAATAAAAAAGACCAAAATAAAACCAATATGTGGCTTCCAGCTAGTAAAGAAAATTTCGTGATTTGTGAAATGTACTGACAATTAAAAACCTGTTAAGATCTTTGCCTTAATATGTAAATAGGAAAAAATATTTGCTGACAGGGTCAAATTTTCTTCAGTGTCTATAAAATTCAAGAGAGGTTTTTCAGAATGAGACTTTCTATGGGAATTGAAGAATTTGAAGAAAATTTGAAACTTTAAAAATGCTCTTGAATTAGGTTCTCTAAAAGCTCTTCAAAAATGATAAAGAAGATATTCATGCCACTATATAGGCAAAATCATAATATTCCGCGAGATATTTCTCTTTAAAACTTGTTCCATTCCCCCAATTTAGGAGATATAATTGTAAACTCTAATAGTCTCCTATGAAGTTTTTGATGAGCTTTGAATCGCATAAGTGAAATGGGCTTTTCCAGAGAAAATCTGTTTACCCTATGTTGAGGATATGTACTTACGCTAAAAATATCATGACCCCTTGGATGTCCGAAAATAGTAATTGAGCCCCCTGGATTTGTCCTATTTTCGCATTAAGACCCATTAGACATCCCCTTTTTTGTCAATTTTAACACACACCTCTTGGAATTCCGGTTTTCAGCAAAGCATTACCCCTGGATGTCCACAATTTGTGACAGTCAGACCCCCTGGACGTCCGATATCCTCAACATATGGTATACAGTTTTTTTCCTGGAAAACCCAATTGGTTTTAAGCATTTTTGAAATAATAGTGAAACATTTCACTTTCGTTTTGATGTCTTGTAGTTACGGTAAAAATTTGTTGGTAACAGGTTCGAGAATGTTTAAAAGGATTCAGCAAAGAAATTCGTGCGAACATTTCCCATTGTCCGCACTATTATTTAATTTTTTTGGATTAGGAATTTGTCGAAACGTCATTTCATCTGACGTCAAATATGACTTGAAAATTATAAAATTTTGAATAGCAAGCAACTTCTTCTTTGCGTTGCTGAACGACACAAGTATTATCAAAGATGCTGGCACAAAGAGCTAAAATAAAGCGTTCGTCACAAGGCAGCTGGAAAAAGTGTGGACTGTTTAAACAAAACATTGGTGGCCAAACAGAACCATTTGATGACAGTTTTGAAGATGAAAATGAGAAATTTGTGGACGAAAAATATCGGGATTTTCACCGGAACAGACAATCGGAAAAGGTTCTAAATGTCATCCGATCAGTTTTAAAGACCAGCAATTTGTCTTTGCAAGATAAACAAAGCTCACAAAAATATGTTGGCGGTTTAGCAAGTGATGGTTAGTAAATTCATTTCAGACTTTTTTAAGTAACACGTAATAGGGGGTTTTCACTAAAACTCCCCAAGATGTGAAGTGATTATGGAAAGAGATCAGTATTGTTCAATGGTGCAAAGGTTTATAACGGATTACCAATCGACATAAGAAAAATTGAAAAATTTGAATTGTTTAGAGAAAAAGTTTAAGTGTTGTATGATTAGTTTTATTTGTTCTTACACCTTTTTATTCAGTGGTTTCTATATAGTCTAATTTCACATCTTGACTTTTTTACACCGCTAGGTTCGAATTTGAGCCACCTACAGTTTTATTTTTACACCTTAACTACAGCGCACCCGATTTCATGTTATTGAGATTTTTTATCACTAATTCTAAACTTGAGTTACCATTTTAACTATAATATGCTTTTGATTTTTAGATACTTTTTAACTAATGTATCTAAACAGAACATGCGTTGATAACAGCATTTTCTATGTCGAAGTGTATGTATAGCTAAATGTATATCCTGTCTAAATATTCGTTATAAATAAATAAAGAATAAAAATAAATAAATAAACATTCCTTACGTAAGTCAATGCAAATTTTGGGCAGACATTTAGCGCTTTCGTGTAAGTAATTTTTGCGACATATATTGGTGGTTTCTGACGTTAACAAATTGCAAAAGCAGAAGGAAGCCTTCGGGTCGATGCTGAATCTCTACCACAACAAACATGGGAGAGACAATAGACTTTTCCAGAAAGAAAATAAATTGTTGAGTGGATATATGAATTCCAAGGCAAGTTTTTGTGGAAACTTTCATATAGTTTTTATGTAAGTAGACCAAAAACACAGCAGGCAAAATGTCCGAATACGGGTTCCGTATATTACGGTTTACCGATTAATTTCTTCCATATGTGGAAGAAATTAGTCCATGTACGGTAATGTACGGGGCCGTAGTCGATAAAATTCCAATGGACGGAATTCCGTAGGAGTTTAAGAAATTACATCATAATTTGATTACATCATAATTATTGGACTTCCGGAGGTCTATGTCCTGACATAGAGTCATATCCTCAACTCCCAGGGTACAAGTCTAAGAAAGTCTTCAATATTTCAAATTTTCCTATACATTCTCATAGAACCTCCTAATATTGAAGAGCAGAGGGAAACACAAGAAGAATTCAAAGGTTCTGCCATGACACGCTTACGGGAAGAGAATCAAAGTCTCAAAAGTAACCTTTGTTTGGTTTTTGATTACCTAAATGCTACCACGAGCAACGAAAACACCACAGTGAGTGAACCCAAAAATGATGACTCCTTATGCGATGCAAAAAGTAAACACAAAGCCAACAAAAATGGTAAAAGTAACTATGAAAAGAGCGGTAAAAATGAACAAAATAATGTTTTAACCAGTTTGGTTGTGGACTTGAAGATTCAATGTTTACAAGAGAAAACCGAAAAGGAATTACTTCGCTTAAAAATCGACGAGTTGCAAGAATGTTTTGATAAAGCGGAGGAAAATTACCGTATCTTATTGGATCAGTTTGAGTTATTCCAGTCAAGCTTTGCAACACGTTTAGAGAAAGTTTCCGATAATGTTCACAAACTGAAATATCCTAAGAACAGAAACATTATCAAGAGAATATTCTCAAGAAAAATTCGGGTGCATTGAATTTACTGACGCATAATGGAACAATGTGATAGTATAAATGAATAATATAAGAAATTTATCAATGATAAGGTTTCGCCATTCATCTAATTCCTTTAAGACGGGGCCACGGGTACATGCATATGGGTTTCTGATTACCAAAAAATCTACCTTTTTTCTCCCATTCTCTTTCTACAGTGGAAAATTTCGATGAAACTCAAAATTTACAATTTTTTTAAAACTAAAATAACGTATTAAAGCCCTAATCATTAGAAAGCGTAAAAAAGCCTTAGACTATTAAACCTTTCCCAAATTCATAATTCGTCATACCCCATCTAATTTTCAGAAGATAGTTACTGATGAAAAAAAAATGACTGGGGAGGGAGGGAGCCATGAAAAACTTTTTGATTAGGTAGATATACCCTTGAATATGGAAAGATTTACTGGCTACTTTTTTAATAGCAAAATTACTTTCTTACGATCATATTGTAAACTGTGTAAATTTTAATGCAAAGCTATAAGATTCTTCGTAATCTTCTAGATTTGGTTCTTAGCCCTTAGAACGCGTCAATTTTTTTGAACTTATATTGGGCTCTTTTAACATTTTTAACAAATTCTCTCAAATTTCTATAAAATACTGGCCGCTCCCAATTTGAAAGTACAGTAGACCATTTGAAAGAGAATTTAAATAGCTTTTATTTGAGCAGAGCAATCAAGGAGTTTAAATCAAGTTGTCACAAGCTGTGACAGATAGACGCATGGGTCTTAATTGCGCTAATTTCGAACGTAAATATACGTCATTTGTTCTCGAAGGGTTAAAAAGCTTTTAACTGATATACATTATTTTCAGAGAAAATTGGTTGATTTTGCAGTGATAAGAGTTTGCCTAAAATTAATAATTTGCTATTAGAAAGGCCAGTAAAGTTTTCTTGTTTGATAACATTCAGATGAACAATTTGTAGAATCGATGAATAATTGTACTGTATCTTGGTCTTCTGAAAATTTTTCGAAAGCCATTTTTCAGCCAACAGAGACCTGACTGTAAGACCTCTTCAAAGGTTGGTTAATTTTTTGATTTTATGCACCTCAACCTTATGACGAAAATTAACTTGCTGACAGTTTTGCTACATTAAAACCAACTCTGCGTGATTTTTTGGATACTAGAGCTCTAACCTAAACAAAAATTCTTTGAGAGTTGCAAAACTGAGTTTTAGTGTAGACGCATAAGGTTTATTTCCGATAACAAATCAGTTGAGGTTTTCAATGAATTTCTAACAAAAACCGGTTTCAATAAACAATTTGACAATCATTTTGATCATAGTCCGGTGGGGGAGCTGGTGCAACTATGTCAGTCAGGGAAACTAATCTGAACATGCACCAACTTGTAAAGGCATGGTCTAAAGTTTCAGAAAATAATTGGTTAGTATCCAAATTTTTCTTGTGGGTGTGTGTTTTACAGACCAGACGAGATTTTCAAGGTTTTCAATTGCCCCCTTAAAAGCAAAATATTGAAGGTTTGATTTTGAATATTTTGATTGATCTGCTAGACACAGCATGAATAATAGATAAGAAAAAAGGGGTTTATGACGTCATATAGCGGTATAGGTGGTCGTGAACAATTGTCAATATCTAAACACGTGTGCATGCTATGGATTCGAAAACTCGTCACAACATGCAAAGCTAAATTTTGTTAATATAGGCAACGTTTTATTATTAAAGATCGTGTCTGCGACAAAAATGAAGTTACAATGAAAACTTGAAAATCTTTTCAAAATAAAACGCAAGATGGTTCTTTATTTTCGTAAATAAAACAAATTGGAGAAGTTTAATGATATTTGATCAAATCTAATGCCCTTAATTTTAATTTTAATTCAATTATTTTGGCAGTTCTAGAATTTTCTACAATAACAAGCAAGATGGTTCTTTATCGGTGTAAATCAACAAATTAGAAAATAACTCAACGCAAAATACATCATTTGAAAATAATTACCGCCAGATATTTCAAAGACTATTAAACTAAAATTACTCACTTAAAAACCTTTACTTAATGAATTATGAAAACCACCTCGCTACCCCTATGTTTTGTATACCAAAATGACGTTATTTAGTCAGTTACATGCTTTTTATTTTATCAGAATGAAATCGGGCAAAAAATTAAGAATGTCCTAAAAATATGCTTATCTTGTATTTTTGTTGACGAAGAACAAAATTATTGTATGTTCATCCAAACGTTGATTTTATGTTTAAAATTTCATAATTCATTAGAGTTTATTTTTAGAAATGTATTCAAATGTTTATTATTAATCAAAGCAAAAATGTTTTTATTACAAAGAACATAGCATCAGCTAAATAATTAATCTGCCTGTCTGGAAAATTAATCTGTGTCTGAATTTTGATTAATCAGATTGTCTGTAAAATCTATTTCTGTGTACTAAAAAGTACTTAACGATTAAACGTTCTCTTAAAATAACTTGTATTTTTGTAGATTTTAGGTGTCACAAATAAACCGCATTAGAAGATTCTTTAATAATTGATTGTACTTCATGAAACCAGGCCCGCAGCCAAGATGTGTTCGGTGCCCCCCCCCCCCCCTGAAAAAAATTTGCCAAGAATATTCTTTCGTGATGTATAACAACACAGAACTAAAGATTCAAAAAGAAAAGCTTTTATTATTTACTGGCTATAGATTTAGAGACAATGTCACTTTTCTTAAATGCTAGGTAGATATTCTCTTCTCT
>JAUBWS010071455.1:0-13787 GCA_032270445.1 Darlingtonia californica
GTTAATAGAAACCATTCAACACAGATTTGTTTAAAGGTTGATCTTGTTGTTCGTGATTAATCACAAAAATAGACAAGAAGGAAAAAGTTTCAAGTAACGTAAAGTTTCATTTAACGTATACCACACCCCCCCCCCCCTATCATTAATTTCAAATACAAAGACTTTTACAATTGAAATTCAAAACCAACTTGAGAATGCGTACCAATCTGCACAAAATTCATTAAAAAACGCATAAGAAACTTGAATTTACATCCATACAATTTCAAATCATTAGAGAAAATTTGATTGAACTTGAAGTATATGACAGCATTTTGTTCTTCCTTTATCATATTTGTACCGAAAAAGTTTTTCTGATATTACTCTCGATTATAGATTTAGCCCCCAAAATTGCACCGTTTGTGCCGACAGTGATTTTTTGCCGAGAGCCAGGAACGCTGCATTATATAATACTTTTTTAAAAAGTTAGAACATCAAATGTCCGTACCTCGTTTGAATCGTCCTCTGTTCTGCTTGCAAAAGGTGATTGACACCTCCCATGGATCGCTTGCATTCAGGACAAGTAAATACTTCGTAGGGTCGACCACACTAAAATTCATAAAAGGTTTAGATGCACTTAATCGATATTTTCTTGTTGTTCGTAACACATTTATCAACTGTAAAAACGTCGGTTCCCACTAAATTCAAGTGACTCTTTAAATTGTCGAACAAATTTTTTCGTTGGACAAAATTGAAGGAATTTCAAATTTGAGTTGATGGAATTCAAAAAGAATATTAAAGTTACACGGATGCATAATGAGATCTGCTGGACTAAATAACACTTCTTAGAATGACCCATTTTCTAGCCCCCCACCCCCCTGTTAGATCTTTAGAACTACAAGCGATATTGACTTTAATTATGGACCGGTGATAAACCTACTGAAATGAAGAAGGTTGATACCACGTTGATTTTCATCACGTGACCAGTGTGTGTTTTATAGACCCACTACCAAAATAGCGGTTTTCAAGATCAATAAATTACATGCTGGTCACGTGATATCATTTAAAATTGATATAAGTTATCAAAAAATTTTAAGCAGGGTTATGGTACCGCCCCTCTAGTTCTACGAAGGAATAAGGTAGGCATATAGTAACTAATTTACAAACATTTACCTCAGTTATTACATATGGATATCCACAAGCGCATTCTAAAGATTAAAAAATAAAAAGATGGTAAGTTAAGAGATTCAAAATAATATTTTCATACAATAAATTCTTCTCGTATAGTTGATGCTCAAAATCTAAGTATACATCATCATATAAATCAAAAATGCGAAAGACAGTATATGTGCTACTGCGCATGCTCCTTATTTTACGATTTTGACATACTCGGTCTTGGACGTTAGCCGATAGACCAGGAGGACAAAATTCCGAGAACGGTATATCTAAACTAATAAACATTTTATGAATATGATGGGAAATATGAATAACTAAAAACACAATACCATAACGACTGAATGTGCTATACCCAGCAGATGGTAATACGCCTTCAATGGCATCAAAATTATCACTAGGCATGGCTGGTAAGAAACATCCCTATAAGATAATATAACAAACAATAGTGTAACATCGCCAAAAATGTGCTGCGTAACCTCCATAAAAACGCTAATAGAGGTTGTGGGCACACAGAGATAACAGTTTATAAAGAAACTACAATCTATTTGTAAAGAAATTGGTTATGTAAAATTTATTAGGTTCACACTCAATAATCTTACGTATAATTTTGCGAACATAGTGATCTGAGATGTTCCAGAAATGCTGGTAGTTGATTAATGTTCATAAGGAACTTAAGAAGCTAACCTGGGCAAATAATCAAATCATTCATTCATTCTTTTGCTAAGCAGGGTTTCTCTTACAATAGCAACAAAAGTTACCTTTAACTTTTGAGGATTTGTTGCCAAAGCTTTGAAAAGCTTGATAAAATCACTTTTTGAGTGCTGTAACACTACAGCCAAATGATAAAGAAATTCTAACATCCCATTTTCTTTCCCATATATCTTGGCTATTTTCTTGTATTTATCAATGGTCTAAAAAGAAGGTAAAGGTTGGATATTACGAGTATAATTGTTGATTATGTCAGCTTATCGTTAATGAAGATGAGAAAAAATACCTTTAACTTGAAGATATCTTCTACAATCTTTCTGGACTGTAAAAAACAAAAGAAGGAAAAGTAGATTTAATATCAACGTCCGTTAACACTGGATTCTATAAAATGCAAGCAAGTAAAATTCAATCTAACAAGATTATGCATAATTGATATACATAAACGGGTTTTTGTTGATATTTGATTACAATTTAAAATACTTTTTGGTAATTCAGAATCATTAAGGATGAATCAAACTGTTTCCAAAATTTCCGAAGATGAAGAGTTTGGATACTAAACAATCCAATGAAATAGTTTGTGGTTTCTCACCTCTTTGTTTTTCTCATTTTGAACATCGGAGAAAATTTCACAATGTAGCAGAACAAGTTCTTTGATGAAAGATTTGGCCTTCAACTGAAACAATACGTGCATTTCAACAATGGAAGTAATTAATTTATCAACTCAACGGCATTAAGGCAATTTTGAGGTGAAAATGACAACCTTACTCAAAGATTGCGCAAGATGACGTAATGTTTGTACCGTGGAAATTTCGGGAAAATCTTATAGCCGCAATTTTTTATCTTTCACAAAAATGGTAAACGTCAACAAACTGCAAAGCTGCTGCAAGGACGTGAGGTTGAAGTCACATTGTGTATGTATTGTATTGTAAGTATATCCTAACATGAGTTTATGTAGAAGAGTATTTCTTTCTAATTAATTCTAAGATTTTAAAGTTTATGAGAGCTATATCTTAGAATGATGTCTGGAACAGTGTTCAATTTTTTAAAGTGTCTAGCTAGCGTTGTACATTCTGGAAGGATTAAGACTTGGCCCTGATTGTTCTTTGCAAGTTGTGTCAAGGTAGGCAGAGTATATTTTCTAAGTAAAATTTCTAATAAGAAACAAAAACCTTCTTCATTTATCTTTAGCTATAAAGTTTGGGTTGGCTGAGCTGGAAGGGCTAATTCAAGATCATTTTATATTTCCTGATACATACAAATGAAAAATTAAATTTCTAAACGTTTTATTTTAAAAGATCTAAATTTTTTGACTGTTAATGCTAGTCACTGCAGCATTTTTTAGATCACTTATAATATTTATTTTTCTTGATGTATGATGAAAATAGTGTTTCCAATCTGGGTCTGAGTTTTAAATGAGTTTATAGAAACAAATGTACATATTAGTTTTACTTGATTTGCTTACTACATAAATAAGCTGATAATTCATGTTGAATTCATGTTGTTGGTATTAGAGTTCATATTTGGATGCAATTATATAATTTTTTCCTCTATAACTTATCTGGAAAAAATATTTTTTAGACAAAAACTATATATTTGGATAGAGATATAGCAGAGCTATTTTCAGATATAAAAATCGCAGATATTCAACAAATATTTAGCGAATAAACGACGTTCAATAAACTTGGATAAACTTTTTTGATACACACTGTAGTTCACGCGCTCATAAAATTTTCAAAGATACAATGACAATTAATGGATTCAAACAAATTGTTTCAAACTCTACACGTATAACGAAAGATTCATTGAAATTATTTGATCATATCTTTGTAACAAAACCATCTTGTTTTCCATCTAAAAACGTTGTTGCAAATTGTATAAGTGATCATGACTTTGTTTACTGTCGTCAAAAAAGGAACACAACCAGATTTTCTTATCGTACAATCAAGTGTCGCAACTTCAGCAGATACAACCCAGTCAACCATCGCAACGACGTCAGAGATATTGACTGGACTCCCGTATTTGAAAACACTATTGATATTAACTCGGCTCTTTCGTACTTGACTTCAAAGCTGAAAGACGTTTTTGACACTCATGCCCCATGGATAAAGAAACGAATCAAAGGGAAGCCCGGTGGTTGGATGAACGAAAACATCAAGAAAGAAATGACGAAACGTGATCAGCTACTACGAAAAGCCCGGAAGAAGAAGACAGACGCTAATCGAGCGGAATACAAACTTCAACAAAACTGGCTACTGTTTTATTATGTGATTCCGTCCCCAAAAATTTTGAGGATGGTCATCTTGTCGGTTGCTTGTTCCTAGATTTATCAAAAGCTTTTGATACTATGGGACATAGCATCATCCTCGAAAAGTTGTTATTACATGATGTCTCTGGCCCGGAATTGTTATGGATTACTGATTATACTATGGGACATAGCATCATCCTCGAAAAGTTGTTATTACATGGTGTCTCTGGCCCGGAATTGTTATGGATTACGGATTATACTATGGGACATAGCATCATCCTCGAAAAGTTGTTATTACATGGTGTCTCTGGCCCGGAATTGTTATGGATTACGGATTATACTATGGGACATAGCATCATCCTCGAAAAGGTGTTATTACATGGTGTCTCTGGCCCGGAATTGTTATGGATTACTGATTAAATATCAATCGAACACAAACAAGATGAATAACAATTTCTCAACAAAAGAAAACATCATGTCCGGTGTTCCGCAGGGATCTATACTTGGGCCCCTGTTATTCATTGTTTTCTTTAATGACTTGAGTGATTTTGTGTGTCAGTCAAAAGTCATACAATATGCAGATGACACTGTTATTTTCTTTGCTGCAAAATCAACCAACGTTATTGAATCTGTACTAAGCAGTGATCTCCAAGCTATTGTCAAGTACTGCGAAGAAAATGAACTACTTCTGAATTTCAAGAAAGGCAAAACAGAGGTAATGCATCTTGGTACAACTCAGCGAATGAAAAGACATGGCCATCAATTAACAATTGTTCACAATGAAACTATTGTCAACTCATTTACTGAATATTGCTATCTCGCATACGTTATTGACTAACATCTCAGTCTTTCTACAAACTTTGATCGCTCGTACAAAAAGGCTGCTACTCGTCTACGATTGCTCAACTGTGTGCGTAGATATTTGACAACCAAGGTAGCTAAATCAATCTACGGACTGATGATTCTCCCGTTACTAACGTACAGCTCTGCCATCAAAACGACGTACAATCGCACACAGCTTACGACACTCGATTCGCTAGAAAGACGTGCTTCAACGATCATTGGTGGTGCAACTTCGGTGAAAAATACAAGAGCTGTTGTCGAGAAACAAATTTGTACGCTGGCCAAACGTTGTCTGAAGAAAGAAATAGGACATGATATGTTTGACAACTGTTTCACTGTTCTGGGTCATGGTAAAATGACTCGAAACAATAACCGATTATTAAAGCTTCCCATGATTAAGTTGGAAGCCTCGAGACCTAGTTTTTATTTTGGTGCTGCAAAATCTTTTAATGACTTTGATATCTCAGAATGAGAATTTTTAAAATAAATATATATTATCATTATTATTTTTAAATCATTTTTACATTTGAAATTCTTTATATTTTAACTTTGCTTTTTGGCCAGGTTTATTCTCATTCTCTTTATTTGATGTGGTAATAGCTTACTTTCCACTCACTTTTTGCCATTAAATTTATGGTTCAATCTTTATCTCACTCACACTTCCTGAGCTGGTTTTAACATTTCTTTAATAACCGTTTTAACATTATTTTTATTAGACCATTTTTATTTATGTTGTTTAATCAGGACAAGTAAGGACAACAGTTTTTGTAAATATTTGTAAATATTGTACATTTATAAACTGATACTTTTATCCTGAATAAATATTCGTTAATAATAATAATAATAATAATAACAACAATAATAAGTATGGAGTTCGGCATAACAGCTAATGATGTTTTCATACACCAAACAAGATTGGTGTATATAATTGAATTTCAGGAAAAGATGTAGCTGAAGAGCTGAAGCAGGCTGCCATTTTGGGGCTATATAACATTATTGAAGTGATATAAACAGATATCCTCATCTGGATTTTGTTGTTGTTTCAAAGATCCGACTACTCTGATTCAAGTTGGTGAAATCTAAGTTAACCAATAACTTTATCAAAACTTAAGTTGTTAAAGCCACACCCGTTCTCACACTTAATACGGTAACTTATTATCATTTACAGTTATATCTTACAAAACAAAAACAGAGTCAGAAATAGCGGAAATGAAATTAGCCAATAAAATGAACCCGATCATTCTGGTCTGCAGATTTAATTTCGGTACATTTTCGCCAATTTCATGCAAATCCCTTCTGATGGGGTAGGTAGATCACTTGAAATAAATACTGCATAGCCATTTCCCTGTAAACCTGTATGAAATATATATTTTTCTGAAAGCTCAATAAATACTGTACCTAACCATGCCTTGGCGTATGACTTAAGCATCAGAAAATCTTATCTTTAGACTAAGAAAGTTGAAACATGGGAAAAATTGGGCCCATTCATTATCTAGTAAAATTGACTTCAGAAACAATGCGCCATGACAGGAATACATAAACCAACGCTCTGGCCACCAGTTAGGCCAAGCGGTTTTTGACAAACCTCGGAAAATACTAATTATACTAAGGTAATCGATAAAACCCCATTTTTTGGAACAAGTTTAACAAGTAAGGCCAGAATCATAAGAAATATCTTGATCTGCCCCTTACAGCTGTAAAAAAATAGATAAATCCGGATAAATCAAAAAAGCCAAATTCCGAGTTATTTTACGGACTTGCGTAGATTGCGTCGAGAACTAAATAAAAGAAATACCTAACAAAACGAAACTTACATTTTGAAGCATTTTGATATTGTCTTCACTTTCAGGTAGCAGTAAAAATTTAGTAATAGTTTGTCTGACGTCTTTATATTCATCCAGATACACCAAAAATCGATCATTATGTGTATTCTAAAGTCAAAAACACACCGTCATTTAGTAATAATCAAGTATTTTCCTATCTTATAAAGATAGTATTAGGAGTTAACTCAAAATTGCCAGGTGGTAGTCTAAGTGACAAAATAGATCACAGAAAAAGCTGACTCGTTTTTTGTTTTGGTACATGTCAGCTTTTTTTTATCTTTGATGATTTTTTGATTTTTATCATTTCTATTCTTTGATTATTCCAGCTGCTTTTTATATATACGTCTATAATTGTATATTTGTTGTAAACCTAGTTCGTTAGTTTGATGAAAAAACATGCTTGAACACAAAAAATATGTACAAACCTGTTGCTGGGAATCTTCAAGAAGTTTGACGAATTCGAATTCTTCGCTGATTTTATGAAGTTTCTGTTTTCCATGTTTATGAATGATATGTCTGTGGAAAAACATATGTACGTCTGTGTTTTGAATCTTTTCGAAAAGCAATCCTAAATTGGCTCTCAATTTCCCAAATTCTTTCTTAACTTGATTCTCTTGTGACTCCAGAAGAAAAGCATCGGATGATAAAACATCAGCAGCAGCAGTAAGGGCAATTCTCGCTTTAGCAATTACTTGAAGTGTTTCCACTTGAATATTTTGGCCTGCAGTATACGTTGATAAATACTCCATAACTTCGCTGAGCTTCTTCGTGATATAACATAAATAATTCTTTGTTACTTTTTCTTTCTTTAACAATTGATTGAGCTCCGTTGTAGTAAGATGGTCCTACAAAAAGAAATCAAGTCCTTGAATAAATAACTTGAGGGTAATTTGGTGAAACTATGGACAGGTCATTCTTACTTGAAAGCAGTAAACGAAAATTTTGCAAACATCCCAACAATCTTGTTCTCCATTTTCTTTACGTTGATCTTTAATCATTTTCAAATTTTCTTCCAAATACAAATCAAGAAACTCTTTGTAATTAACATCTCTAAACGTCAAAAGTTATAAAAATTCATGATAAGCAGTTTGAGTGGAAAATTTAAGAAACTTAGGCCACGTTTACATGAGTGTTTCACCCCCCTCTCTTCCTTATCAGTGAGTTCCTGTTATTAGAAAACCCTTGAAGTGCTTATTCCGGGGTATGATTTCATTGCTGTCCTTAGTACAGGAATTAGATTTCATTTCCCTCCTTGAAAACCCATGTAATTCACATGCATCCGGTATATTATTTAAAAGAACAGTAGAGATTTGAATGGTACACCTTTTTTTTTGGCCGCGATCGGAATTTATGATGGAAACGGAAATCCCATTCAAACACTTAGTGTTAAGGGGAATTCCCTAAAGATTTCATCCCCATAGAGCGGAATGAATAGAATCTACATTTAAAACTGATCTCTTGAGAAACTCAATATATGAACTTGCATGATAAGAAGATGAGAAAGAATACTACATAGTCTATATATATATATATGACATTTGAATCAGTTCCTATCCGTCACAGATCACATCTCATTACCTTTTAAGAAGTTGTTGCAAAATGAAAGAGCGGATAACAGGGGAAGTGTCCACACCGTATTCTTCTAAAGGTGAAAATTGTTTCGTAGTATTTTGATGGAATGCATAACTCATTATCTTTGGAATTACCGAATCCTTGTCCAATCTTTTAAATGATTCGTCCAAAAAAAAGAACTCAATGACAACATCCACAAAAAATTGCAAACAACATTCTTTGTAATTGTCGGCAGCACCATCAAGTTTGCTAAATCGATATAATAGAATTATTATAATTATCATTATTTTTCCGAATATTTTACAAGGATAAATACATTTGAGACAAAGAATCTGTTATCAATATGTACTTGAAAAAATTAAATGAAAATAAAAATACTAATGAAAATTTTTAGGAATACAAGAATTGAGAGTTTATTGCTATTTATATATTTACAATTAAGATCAATAAAAAGGGCAAGAAACATTATTCATTAATCAAACCTCAGCAGGAGTAAGCGATTCAAGAAGTAAGAAAATCGAATAATTAAAAATAGTTTTACTTGCTCCTTGAAACCAGAATTGCCCCCTCAAATATTCTATAGAGAAAATTGTATAGAAATGATTCCATGAAATAAAAACTACTTTTAGTGAACTCAAGTTTCACGGAATGTCAACTAACATGTCATTGTTTCGAGTGTTTACACCATCGTTTTCTTTCAAATAATTTGATATTTTGGAGAGGTTATTATTCAAGGATGTCATATACAGATTTATAGCAAACACGTAAATAACAATATCGTCACCAAACTGGAGAACGTTGAAATTTTCAAGACAGTCCTCGAAGTCATTGGAAAATATCAAAAATACTGAAATGACGTCATCCCCAATATCGAGATTAGAAAAATAGGTAACTTTTGAACAAATTGAGATTTCTCAATTCTGTTTTGATTTTTTTGGAAGTCAAATTCAACATGATTCTTTTGATGAATTGAAAATTGAACAATCAAGTTAATATCATTATCCTATCAAAGTTATTAGTACTTAAAGTTCTGACCATTTGCTATTTGAAAAGGTTGTGAATTAACACCTTATACATAATTGCCCATAATTAATTACCTAATTAAGATAATTACTTCAATTTTTCAGGAAATGTGTCTAATACGTTTTTGTTAATTGCTGTAAGATTTCAAAATCATAGCACAAGTAATTTTTGAGTAGAAGAGGCAAAAAAAGCCCCCCTCCCGGGGTTTAATAAGGTTAACTCCTTTGAGTTGTTTTTTAATAAGATTCAAGATCTTCTGATTCCTGGTCTTTTCTTTTTTTTCACGTAATGCAGTTTGTAAATATGTAAACAGCTACATACGCTTCAACTAATGCCATTTATACGTGGTTTTGCTACAAATTTATACCCAGGGATCGAAAATTACTATTTGTCGTCACTGTATGTTATGTGTGTGTACAACGATGTTTTTTATAATTTTCCAAAACAAAAGATAGGTCTCCAAAATTGTGTATAAGTTTTTTAGTACTCTGCTGTATCATTTTCATACCCCTCATTTTCGTAACCTTGACAAGAGCTATAGGTCCTGGGCTATAGGTAATTTTCAATATCCCCACTCAATAAAAGCAATATTTCTATAGTAATTTTTGGTTTCAACCATTAATTCATGTTTTCTTGTAATATAAAAAGCGAATCAAATACAAACTTTGGCTCAACATTAGCGCTTTCCAGATCTGCTACTCCAACAAACGAGGAACAAACACTATTTGTATGAAATTGTGGATCTTAGTACAAAATATCAGTATCATTTTTCAACAACGCTCTCAGCATGACCGTACATGATGCCGACATTATGAATGGAAAGTCCCTCATTTACAATATCAAACAAACATCATCTTTCCACCTTTTATAAAAGTTTCAACGACACCTGTTGAACCGGGGAAAGCGGAAAAGTGTGACTTTTTTTGCAACATGTTTCCCAAATGTGAAATCAACTGTAATACGTGACTGATGCAATAGTGTAAGGTGAAAGATAATTTATCTTCTGGAATCTCATAAAAAATTATTTTTGTCAAAAATTTTGCGGAAAGAAAATTTTTGCGGTTTCATTTTTGCGGTGTTTACTTTTGGCATTTGATTAAAACTTGTCAATTTTGCGTGAATAACTTTTGAAGATCATCTGTGAAGTCTTCAAGCTTGGACAACTTTTTACTCCTTTTGAATTGGTTTTCATAGTTGAAAATTTTCAAATTTTCGTGCAATCTATTTTTGCGACAAAATATTGGATTTTTTCCCGAAACTTAATTTCACGAGTTTTCGATAAAAAAAAACACAAAACCACGACAATTTCTGACAGTAAAGTAAAAAGAAGGAAACAAAATCGTACCTTTCATTTTGACCATCTTCAATGCCGACAATCATTTCTTTCAAGAAATTTTCAAACATTTTCCATGATGCAACAGTTTCCATGGAATCTTTAATGTCACAAATATGCTGCAAAAAAGTGAAAAGAAAAGGAACAATAGGTATATTTAGACATCGTTTTGTGACATTTGGTGACTACATCCATAAAGCAATTTATCAGTACCTTCCACAGCTTGTTAATCATTTTAATCTTTTCTCCTTCGTTTTCAAACAATGAAATTGAGTAGAGAACATCTTTAACATATAGATACAAAATCTTCATCTGACCCCATTTTGTCCTAGATGAAAAAATAATCTTTGTTAAAAAAGTAAATTGAATGTTTAATCTTAAAACTCGTTAATTCCTTCATCTCATTTGACTTATACAGTGCGTCCTGAAAAGAAACGGAACCAAAACTTTAAGCAACTATACATTTTGAAATTGGTAGCAAAAACATTATACCGGGAAGAAGAAAACTTTATGCTCTTGTCAAATATAGTTCTTAATTAAAAAAAAAAAATATTTGGACCAGTATTGCAATTTTTAACACGAGACCTTTAAATTCATCAATCAAAAGAAAGTTGAATGGAGATTAAAAACCTGGTTAAACGTCAATAACTCCGCAACTGTAAACATATAGCTCCGTTTATATTTGGATGACTTTCTTGTTATTAGAATCATTTTATGATTCAAGAAAATTCTAAACAAAACATTTTTTAAATAAAACTTGCTATTTTAGCTTGCTTTGAACGATTTCCAAGAAGTAGTGAGAACAAAGTTGTTTTTAAACAAACAAAAAAAAAAGGTTTAAGGTACAGCTTACACGATAAATAAAAGAGTTGTGTTTTTATAAACGTTAACGTGATACACTTAATATAGCGTCAAAAAATAAGTCAGCTCGATGTAAACAAAATTTGTCCGTCTATGGAATCATAATTTCCACTTACCTCAAAATTTGGATGCTTTGATACGATTTGAACGAATCAAGTACAGAATGAACAATTGTCCAAATCTCTTTGATTTTAGCAATACCATCAATGTCTGTTATTCGGTCATCATCAGGCAAGTAATTTTTGAACAACACATTTAGTGTTATAACATCAATTGGCTGAATGAAAAGAAGACGAATCACATGAATTACTCAAAAAAATCGTTTCATCAACAGCACTGTACTGTAGGAGAGGTGCCATCGATCCCCCTGTTTAACAATTAAACTTAACATTTACTCCCAGAGCTGTGATTATACAATATTCTCACGTTCTTCTAAACACGATATTGTAAAAATAACATTTACGGCCTTTACACTTTGAAACGACCTTCTTAATCTGATCGTTAAGGTTTCACTTACAAAATTTGTTTCAAGTTGACCGAGAACTTCTGTAATCAAAGTTGTGTTGAGGTTCAACATCTTAATAGTATTATTGATGGATTTGGAGCTCAACTCATAGATGAGATGAACAAAAGCAAAACTCGGTGTATATGATTCTTCATCATCGTCATCTAATGTCCTGTTCAGTCTGTTGATCCAATTGTTCATCTCGTTTTCTAGCGCTCGATAGATTAGCTAAAATTAGAAAAACATGTGGTAAGTGAAAACTTAATTTCAGTGAAAACTTAATTTCCCTGAAACGATTTCATCTGACATGTTTTCTTAACTTTTAGAAGCACGTTTAGCAAGGCATGTTCAAAGGATTTTTAACAACCTTTCTATTTGAGCCTGAAATTTTCCTCTATGTTTCATAAAGACAGGCTGTTGGATGAAATAAAGAAAATACGATGACAACTAAAGATATATTCTACCCTTACAATTTTCCTTACATGTTTCCTAAGTTTTCCGATAAGTCTCATGTTTCTTAACTCTTAAAATGTCTTTCTTAAAAGTCCCAATGTCGACTACAGTTAACATGCAATTTTTCATGATTCTGAACCTCCTGATGGGTAGGGAACAATCCACGGTCTAAAAATTGCCTAAATCTAGGAAAAATTCCGGTGCTCACGTAATTAGATAGAAATTTTTAGGATTTGATAGTTATCATGAAAGAAGATGTAATCTAACCTTGACGAATTCAGTAGATACATCAAAGAACTGGTATTGAACGAAATCTTGAAGATATTTATAAACATCTTTCCGACTGCATTTACCAAAGCTTCTACTAAACGGTGTTTGCAAAATTTGTTTTAGAACTTCTTTAATTTTTGTCGGATCTGAAATAAAAAAACTTTATTGTGATTAACGTCATAAGAATTATTGATACACTATCTTATTAACACTTCACACAGCTAACATACCAGTTGTATTCGGTTTTTGTACGAGTCCGTCCAGCATTATTATGATATGCTGTGAGAATGGGAAATGACAATTTGGCACTTTTGCTTCAGATGGGTCAATTTTCAATGATGCTGTGCAGATATCATCAAGAAAATCAATCCATATCTCTAAACAATCTGTAGAGTTTTTGATCAGCATCAGATTGTCGTTGAAATCCATGGTAAAGATAAGATCTGCCCATATTGGTTTCACCATCTCTTCAACACATTGCATGAGAGCTTCATTGAATGTTCCATAACCAGGTACATACTTCAATTCTGTCGCTTCTCGTGGTACCCAATTATGTACTTTGTAAGGATCAGAAGCAATCGATTTTTCTTCTGCCTTCACCAGCAACTTGTGTATTTGCTGAACCACTATGTGTCTGAATTTATCTGAAATTTCTTAAAAGAAATAAAAAATCTTATTGCAATAGTACAATGAACGTTTTCTGAATTTTTTCATACAACCTCGTCCTTGTTTTGCTTCAATGAGACAAATTAATTATTGTTAAAACTATTGCAGTAGTTATCTTCAAAGGCAGTAATGAAACAGGAAATCTCTTACGACCTTGTTGTCATAGGAAACTTCATGAAAAGAAGTGGGCTATACAAAAAATTAATTTGGGAAAAGAGTATTAGAACGACGAATTTTGTCGGAAATTTTCAATATGCATACCATCATCTGTGTCAAGTAATTTGGTCAAGATATCAATCTTTTGAGTGATCACTTGTGCTGGCATTTGTAATG
>JAUBWS010071477.1:0-13786 GCA_032270445.1 Darlingtonia californica
TGTGTTGAAACTTTGTGACTTTTCCTAAAATTATATAAGAAATATTTTGGTCTAAAAAATTTTCAACATTTGTTGCCATGGTTACCAACAAGTACCAGTTGGCAACTAAAGATATGGGGTCGCCCAGTCCGAAAAAAAATTAAAAAATTTGAAATCTTTGGAACTGCTTAAAAACCGCAAAGTATGTTAATGAGTATTGTATTAACTTTCTGAAACTTCAAACAATTGAAAAAACATTTTCACATCAAATGTTACTGACTTTTTTGTGATTTTGGGCATTTTTGGCAATTAATGACGTCAGCAAAAAATCTGATGACGTTATCACAAGTATTATGTTACATTTTGTTTTCTTTTATTACGGACTAAGTGTGTGCAAAGTTTCAGGGCCATACCATTAGTATTTCCGGAGTTAGATAGGGGCTGCCCCCCCCCCCCCTCGGCTGTGAGGAGCCCTAAAAAGCCCGGCCTGAATAGCTGGTTAAAGCGATATCCCCTAAAAGTTGACTTAAAGATCCTCTAAAATTTGAGTATTATAAAACAAAAAATTATCTTAATTGAAAACTGCTTCATACCCGCTTTTGATCTATCTGAATGTGCAGAGGAGAGATTATTTGAAAAGACCCATCGTTTGTGTTGCATGATTTTTCTTGTTTTTTATGTGAACATAATAAAGTAATGATATACAATATACTTGGACGAAGAGCATATAAAGTTCAACGATTGAATAAGCAGTCAATTGGAAGACTTCTTCTCGGTGGCGGTGGTGCGGCAGTATGCAGCGCTGGGTTGATCACGTGGTCCTCTTGTGATGGTCATGATGGGAGAAGAAATGACAAAGTGCTTGACTTTCGTCCAAATAATGAATCTGTTGGTACCGTGAGAAATTCCTTGAACTGGCTACAAGATACATACCATGAGTATGTACATCATAGCAGTTTGTTTAGATTCGGTCGGGCCGCTTTAACGGTAAGTAGTATCATACATTTTTCCTTAAAGAGACCATTCAAAAAGTACGTTCGTCCAAGGAGGGGGGGGGGGAGGGATTTAAAACGAACAAGCATTGTTTTGTAGCATCATTTATATTTTTAAGTGAACAAGAGGGGATGGTTTTTCGCTATTCAAAAATACTGGATGTTTTTTTTTTACATCGTAGGTAATATCAGTATTTTCTGATTACAAGTATTCTCTCATGGGACTACACTGCGAACAAGAACATTATGTACAAGTCAAATCTGATGTAAGTCTAATTTTTGGTATTAATTGATCAACATTTTTAAAGATTTTCTTGACTCTATGAATCCATGAATAAGACTGCTTATGTCTTATTTTTCTAACTTTTTCGAGTTCTTTTGGTTGATGGGATAACCTAAATACCATTGATCACGTTCACCCTCAGACACTGTGATAGTGGCTAAAGACTTCATTTGTTCCCAGACGGAGCGGTTTAAGTGCATTTCAAGTGGTCATGTCAATTCAGAAAGTACATGTTATTATATTATATAATTTTCTTTGTTGTAGTGTCATTTACGATCGGCTATTAAATTTCGTGATTTATGTTCTTTGAATGGGGGCGTCTTCATGAAGGTTGGTCAACACATCGGTTCACTGGAATTTCTATTCCCAAAGGAATATACAGACACACTGAGATGTTTCCAATATGAAGCTCCATTCAGTCCAATCGAAGATATTCAGTATGTGATTGAATCAGATACTGGTCGAAAAATGTCCGATATTTTTGAAAGTTTTGAAGAAAAACCTGTAGGCGCCGCATCTTTAGCTCAGGTACATATAAACGGACACATAATCGACCTAAGATGAATAATTAAGATTTTGTAATAAAATTATAAATCGAAATGCACAGAATAGTAACATTGTGTTAACGATAAACTTGAAATAAAGATTGAAGACGTTTTTCAATAAAAATCATTGAATTTGCATTTTCCTAAACTGATCACTACTCATAAATTTCATGTCAAGTCGCACTTAAGCGAATTTTTCAGCTCAAGGGACCGAGAAAATTAGCCCCACTTAGCGAAAAGTCCTACCCATCCGGGGTCCCACTTAACCGAAGGATTTTGCTAAAATTAGGTTAGGAAGTTCACGGGACTGAAAAACATCTGCCCCACTTAGCGAAAGTCCCATCTATCCGGGTCTCACTTATCGAGAGTATACTGTAGATGTAAATCATTTGCGTCGAATTTTTTTACGTCTAAAACTTGCAATGCCTTTTAGGTTCATAAAGCGAAATTAAAAGATGGTAAAGAAGTAGCGGTAAAAGTGCAACACAAAACAGTGCAACAGCATGCGTTCCAAGATGCCAAAGTTATAGAGGTAATTGCTGAAAATGTTTGTGATTTTATTATTATTATTATTATTATTGCTATTATTATTACTGTTCCGAATTTTCAGATGTCGAATGATAATAAAATCAAATCGGTGTATACAAATTCGAACTCTTATGATTTGACTCGTAAGTGGCTCAATCCTTGTTTGTATGTGACATCCCAAATTACCTTAAAAGAATAAATTTCCAGGGGAAAAAAGTTTTGCGATATCGCGAATGAAAATTTAAAAGAAATTTTGCAAATGGATAAAAATGTTGTCTACTTTTACTTAAAATTAAAAGCATTAAAAATCTATTTCGCGAGAACTTAATTTCGCGAATCGCAGTATTACAAATTAAAGCATTTCACGATTTTGAAAAAAATCCCGAAATTGCGAATTTCAATGCCAACGAAAGTTTATTCCTTTAAGGTACACTGCATGGACTTTAAAGAATGACTGTTTGTTTTGTATTTTGTTTATTCTTTTACTTATTTTTTCTATTAGTTTTTCGTGAATATTGCGACAAAGATTTTCCCTGAATTTCAATTCCAATGGTTAATTGATCAACTCAAAGCGAATTTACCCTTAGAGTTGGATTTTTTGAATGAAGGGAAGAATTGTGAAAGAATGGGGAATATTTTGAAAGACTTTTCCGGTATCAAGGTGGGTATAATTTCTTTTCTTTTTTTGAAGTTCTTTTGACAACACATGTTATTAGCTTTGGTCAAATCGAGAGTGATACTTTACTAAACAACTACCAAAAGCTTTTAACTAATTACTGTCGTCACATCATCAAACCAATGTCAATATTGATTTGAACCCTTTAAGTGTCAATAATAGGACTGTTTATGTGGTCATTGCTGACAACCAAATATTTACTGTCCTCAACCCCTGGGTAGATCTCTCCTTGGTCCATGTTCCAGGGAGCGGTGGTTCCCGCCCAGCAAAAAGATCTAAAGATTAGGCTCAAACTGTTTAGGTGCTTACAGGGACGTTGGTGAAATGTTTTATTTGCTGTCGATTCCGAAAGGCTTCTTGTAGATTTTTTGAGAGAGGCTGGATCCTTATAAGTAACAGTCTCATTTCTCTCCAAATCCTTCACTTGAGAACTAGGTAACATATTTTCTGTTCAAAATGAATCAGGATTTTGCAAGTAGCTTGTTCTCACAGTGAATGAGGATATTTGTATACTTTTGTTTCTATAGGTACCGGAGGTATTTTGGAGCAATTCAACACATCGTGTTTTATTTTTGGAATATATCGAAGGTGGTGTTGTTGATGATATGAAATATATCAAAAAACATAACATTAATGTCAATGATGTAAGTGTAACCATCACTTATTGTCCCTGACCTTATATGAATCCGTGGCCGAGTGATTAATGCGCTGAGCTTATACCTCAATAGTCTCGAGTTCGACGTCGTCAAGAGGCTTTCGGTTCTGAGAACTTCATATTAGCTGTTCATTTTATACCGCTCCCTATGGGTGTTTCCAGGAAGGCAAAACTCTTGTTGGTAATACCTTATCAGACAAAAAAATGTCGGACAAAAGAGACGAAATTTTTGGGAGGTGACGAAAATTTTGTCCGACGAAAACGTTTAGACACCAATATTTTTATTGCTTTAAAACACAGACACTATGATTCGTGTGATTTTTATTTAAAAACAAGTTTTTGAAAATTTGAATTTTTGTCACTTTTGTCTGTTGAAAATTTTATTCGAAGAAAATTTTGTCCGACATTTTTTTGTCCAACAAGGTAGCTCAAGAAAACTAAAGAGGTTATCCTGAGTTAGTAGTAGAAATAAGAAAAATAAATAATAATAATTGCCAAATGTTTTCATCTCAAAAGTTGTAGCAATTTTGACATTCGTTTTACTATTTGGAAACAATAAAAATTACTTACTGCTGTCTAGAAGAAAAAATTCATTTTAAATGTTATAGATTTCGGTGAAATTAGGTCAACTTTACAGCGAGATGATTTACGTGAAGGGGTTCATACATTGTGACCCACATCCTGGAAATATCCTTATCCGAAAAAATGAAAATGGTAAAGAAGAAGTTATACTGCTTGATCATGGCCTCTACTTGGTTGGTAATGAAGGATTTTAATTATTTCGGAATAAATCTTTCAAGAAATGTTTCATTCGTATTTGCCAGAAAATTATATTTATACAGTTTACTTGGATCAACGGGTAGACACTCTCAGAATACTTATAGTTTGTCTTAAAAAGAGTAGCTATTGGGAAACTATTTTAATTATTTTAATGGTTGTGTTTTTGTATGATAGTCAATGAGACCTCTTGAAAAGATTATTGCTGGAGTGGAAACAATTTTAATAATTTTTAATCACTTTTAAAAAAACTTCACATTTGGTATACAAATTTGTATTTGGTATACAAAAACTTCAATCTTTTCTGATTTCAAAAATATAATTTTGTTTTCTCCTATCTTCATTGCTTTAGAAAATATAGGCACCCAAAATACGCAAAAAGGTCTATAATCGGTGTTTTTGGTTCACTTTGAGGGACTACATATTTATTGTTAATGCGAGATGCGAGAAAAATAATTAAATATTTGGAATTGGCAAAAATTGAAGTTTTTGCATACCAAGTTTGTATCATCAATAAAAAAAAGTTCATTTTTTTCTTCTTCGTTTTTCTTTTTCATTTTAAAGATTTAAGATTTTTAAATTGATTTAAGAATGTTCCACTCCAAATTATCTTTCGAATGAGGTTTTATTGACTATCATACGTAAATAGTATCAGGAGAGAATGAGGAAAGTTTCCTAACTGTTACTCTCTATGAGACAGACTTTAGAATGTTGTGAAATTATGATATTCTTCCTGTCATTCATGTTTCCAAACATTTGAGATATCTCAAATCCAAAGGCCTTTTTTGCTTCATTTTCAATCAAAAATTATGATTATGTTTTGTTTTCCAATACTTATATAGTTGTCCTAAATTTTTTCGATGTATTTGAATGTAGGTATAAATGAATTTGAATGTAGGTCAAACCATACAAAAGAATTTCAAACCGAAAATCTCTCATACAATTCTATCCTTATTGACTACTTACCTTATCTTTCATACAATTCTATCCTTATTGACTTACCTTATCGCTGATTAGTGGCCAAAATAATGTCTGCGTAATTTTTCGTGATGACGAAATCTCAATTTTGAAGTCATGTTTCGACGCCACATTAATGTAAATTATGTAAGTTTAAAACCATTCCCCTTGCAAAGGTAGAAAAAAAAAATTCGATTTTCTCGAAAAGCTTCTGCTGAAAAGATAAATAGTTTTTAATAAACATTATGTGTCAATTTTATTACCATTCCCCTTGCCTTAAATAAGAAAATAAACTATTTTTGTTTTAGACGATGAAAGATGATGTACGTGTGGAATATTGTAAACTTTGGCAAAGTATTATTGAATTGGATAATGAAGGGATCAAACAACATAGTCAGTCTTTGGGTGTGGGTGAATATTATGGATTGTTGACATGCATAGTTACTGGTCGTTCATGGAATGCCATACAAGGTGGTATTACTAATCAACATCAAACTGCCGAAGAGGTCAGTGGCTAAATTTTTATCTAATATTAAGTAAGCTGTAGCCAAATCCTGATTATGCGGATTTTTTTCAAAATTTCGAAGTCCAAAACATCGAGTTAATCATGAGCTGGAAACACAAGTGAACAGTATCAGGTTAAATGGTGTGACGGGCTCGTGTTTCAAAAAGTGCGCTTCGTGTTATGGTTTTGTGGCGTTGAAACGGCCAAGGATTTTCGAATTTTCATAAAAAGTACCGTTAATGTTGGACCTTGTCGTAAAGTCTTGTTTGTCTGAAACTTTTTTAACCTTATTTTAACTCGGTCGCGTTAAATTAACGCTCTTTGATTTTTTCAAAAAATGATAAATTTTCAGAACTATGAGTTGTTGCCGGTTTGTTCTTAGCACACGGCGCAGACCGAAAACGTGAAATTTTGAACCGTTCAACTAATAAAGGCCATTCCTTTCCTACTTTAAAGCATGTTTGTTGTATTTAAAGACTTCTGGTGGCATTTAAGTAAAAAATAAAGGTCTTATGAATTAGTAACTTATTCAAGATAATGAAAAAGACCCGAAAAAGTAAAATGTTCAATATTGATGTCGCATGAAGTTTGATTTTTGAGGGATTTATTGTTTATTCTTTTTTTTTTGCTGAATAGATCAAAATAAGACTGAGGAACACATGCATAAAACTTGAAATGTTTTTATCTTAAGCGATTCATGAATTATAGACAGTGCGTTAAATTGACGCGACTGAGAAAAAGTACCTCGGGGACCGAGTTGAAACAGGGTTAATGAGTAAAACTCATTTTTTGATAGTAATGCAAAATTTAACTGATCATATAAAAAAGCTTTTACTACGCAGTGACCACTTCATTGCAAAATATTTTGAGCGAGAAATCTTATTTCAGCCTCAGTAAAGTTGAAGAGTAGGAATAGGAGAGCTATAGGACCAGTTTGAGAACGTACGAGCTGGAATACACGTTTTTTTAAATAATATGGAATTTCGAGCTCAGCCTCAAATATGCTTATCTTGAAACTCAAATATCTCTAGATATACACCGACACCGACACCTATGATTATAGGCTTAAATTGTTTCTAAAGCCAACCTCTTTCATTTGGCATATTCAGTTTCTTCAAAAATCTTTTAATCCGAGATTGCTAAAAATTCAGACTCAAATCTCGGCCTTCATATGCTTATAAAAAACGTGTAATCGGAATGTCTTTTGTACGTCCGAATCATTGTTTTTAAACTTGTTTAACTATTTTTTGTTAAGTTGAATTTTGGATTCGGTTGAATGATAAATTTCAATGTAAAGTAAGTAAGCATTTCAGACCTTTAGACCTTGACGCGAACAATTATTGTATAAATTAAAAGGAAGAAGAAAAATGTCACGGTTCCAAATTAGAAATTTCTCTTCAAAAACATTCAAGTTAAAACGTTTCAAACATTCTACTATTAGAATCGATTGCTATAAAGTTGTTAAATAACAAGATATCCTCGTTAACATCAAATATATGTTTATCATTTATTATCATTTATTTCATTATTTCACAAAGGGCGGCTTTTGAAATACCCCTGAATACTCCTAGTACGATTGAAAATTCATTTCAATATTTCCTTCCTAGTCTGGTAATATGTAATGTTGTTGAATACATATTATCGTCAGTTTCTGTTGAAATATTTCCGTTGGACCTAAAGTAGGGTCTATTTGGTGTTGGTTCTAAGGGAGAGATTAATGGAATGTCTTCAGAAATCCCTTCATGACCTACATTAGATATTGACATGTTACGATACATTACAGGGTGGTCGTATTCCTTAGGATTATGCGTGAAGTTTGATGAAAGGTTTTTAGATGGCTGATCATCATCTGTCTTTATTTGAACATTTCGTCCAGTATGTACATTTTGTATTTTGATTTCACTTGCTTTAGTTAGTTCATCATGTTCCATAGGTTCGCCCAACTTTTGATTGTTACTTTTTTTACGTGCCATGGGTGATAGAATGTCAAGAAAACTTTTACGGGTGACACAGGGTGTTGTCGGGGCGGAGAAAACAGTCGGTCTTGATGTTTTTCTCGCGTTTGAAATATGCTTGTTCTTTTTTCTATCCTTTAAAACTTCTATGGGAACAAGATTATTGATGTCGATTAAGTCGACATCCACTGCTGTGGCCGTGCGCTTTTTTCTGTCTTTGATAGCACCAAGATCCAAGGCAGACGTACTAGCTCTTCTCTTCGTTGGTGTTGGTTTGTTCGGTAAGAATGGAATAATGGGTGGAGGAATGTTGAAAGTGGGCGAATTGATTTCGCTTGTTTTTCGTGAACTCGTCACAGATGAGATTGTTGTAATGAGATTGGAAAGCGCCATCTTTCTACCTGGTTTTGGTGATTTTTGCTGAGGTGATTTAATGGTTGCGATATCTTCTTCGCATATCTTGTCATCCCTTTCATAGAGATGTTGATATTTTTCATAGTTGTTAAGATGATCGTTAAACATTTCTGTGAATACACGCTGCCGCTTATTGAACTCACTCTCATGCTCATTGTTATTGTCACGTGGTGTTTCGGGTACTATTGATGTCATCCGACTGCGTGTCAATGTTGCGTTGTCATACGAAAATTGATATGTCTGACAATACCTCTTGAAACAGGGAAATATAGTCAAGAAAATCTCTTTATAAGCTCTTCGGAAGTGTTTGTTATATCCACCGTAGATCCAGCAGTTTATGACAGCATTTGTGTAAGTGATGAAAGTAGCTACCTCGACAAGAGCTGTTGGCATCTTTCGCTCTGGTTTAAAATCGGCAATCAGCCATAAGATTTGATTGGGTAAAGCCATCACTGCAAATACGACAACGACAATTGTAAACATTTCTAACGTCCGCATTGTCTGTCGGTGACGCACGTATGCTGTATGACTGATATATCTCGGTTTCTTGAATACCCCCACTCTTTTCTTCAGGCCTTGTGAAAGTCTTCGTCCTAAATTTCCTTGAACCACCTCTTCGTATGAGGGTGGTGGGCATTCTCTAGCCTCACTTCCAACAGAAACTGATGAACTTTGTTCGCTATTGCTACCTGATGTGACATTGTTCGCTATTTTACGTTCATACTCCTCGCTCACTTTAATCATGCGACGATTTTTCTGCATGATTATCCACCAAGCCATACCATACAACAAAACAATCGTTACAAACGGTATACCATACTGTAATAAAAACAGAACTATCGTGTAAGCTTTTTGTTCTTTGCTTAGATGCCATTCCTCGTAGCAAATGGCAAAATCTTCCGTAAATTCCAAATACTTTAAAGTCAATATGTAAGGGATTACTGAACCTATCGATATCAGTTGAACTAAAAAGATCAGCAAGAAAACGATTCGTTTTTCGTATCTCATGAGCAGTGAATTGATGGCTAAATATCGCTCCACGGCAATACAAACCAGTGTCATAGCGCTTGCGTTGATTGCATAAGTTGCGATTGGCCATAATGTTTTGCACCCGACAGCATCGAAAGGGTAACCACCTTCTGGGCCACCTTGAATCATGATAAGGTTTGTTGGTATGGAGAAAAAATTCATGGTGAGATCGCATAATCCTAAATGGAAGATGAGATAGTTGCTCTTCATTCTTCGTAAACGTTTAATGAATATGATAGATGACATGATCAAGCCATTTCCAATCACCGAGAAGATGAAAATGATGGAGAAAAGAATCTTCTTAATCAGCAAATATTCTTCATCCTTAACATAACCACTATTTTCGAAGCTATTCCCAAGCGTACCATTAGCAGTGGCGTTGGGTGTTGGTGATGCTATCAATGTTGTTATTGAGGTTGTTGATGTCATCCCTTTAGTCAACCTGTCACCACGTCTGTATTCTTTTATATATTTTTTGTCTATAATTAAAATAAAAGAATACTTATAGTAACAGTTCTTATTATCTTTCATGCAATTAACCTGGACTTGTGCTTGCCAAGCAATATGATGGTATTAGGCCATTTCTCTAAAAATGATATCATCTTATCAAAGCTTTTTGAATTGTTACAAAAATAATGACCGGAAACAACCTACCAAACAGAAATGGTTATAGACTCCTTATGAAAACTTGTCAAACCATTCATTCCTGCTGATTTGTTCTGCTTTCATTTAGATTCTTATCAATCAGTGTTGTTAGTTTCTTTACAATCTATTTAAAGAATACACAGGGTTTCCGACATAGGGTTTCCAACAAACCATGTATCTATGTCATGAATGAAATGTTTAATGAAGTTTCTTTGATTTTTGAATATGGCTCCCTACTTCTGTGGTTTGTTTGTTGATAATCAATGTACATTACTTATTAATTTATAATTCAATTAAATTTCACCAAGTGAACAAAGTATTTTTGTCAATTTGATTGATTGAAATATGCAAGTGGTAAATTTAAGAAACGAGCCGACTATGCCTGTGACCTAGATTTATTTATTAAAAACCTTGACAAATACTTACACTTCTATTTATTTACACTTGATTAAATCAACACAATCAACAAGATCTGCCAGATACACTTTTTTTTGTAAGATCACACTTTATAAGAACATTGAAGTTCTGATAAAAATGTTAGAAGTTTAATTCTACTCTAGTCTTTTGAGTCCTTATCACTCACCTGCGAATTGATTATGTAGAGTGATCTTCCTTACGGAACTAAATTTCTCCTCTGAATGAGCTAAAATTCTCTTTTGAGGGAGCTAAATGTTTCCTCTGAGCGAGCTAAATTTCTCCTTTAAGCGAGCCAAAATTATCTTATGAATAATATTATTAGTTGTTAAACCATACTTGTGCCATGTAATGTCAATGACCCTTATACGTGATGTGTTCAAAAACAATATTTGATACAATTACAATAAGTCCTTGATTTAAAGTAACTACACTTCAGTATTTATTCTTTAATCTACTCTAGAGTACCGAATAATCGGGGGGTTTGGAATAATTGGGGGTATTGACGTAAAAACGTTTTTGGTACAAATATAATGGTATAAAATTACATGGATATAAATATAAGTCTCATGCTGAGTTTTTCTCGTTTCTTATGCGTTTTTTAATGAATTTCGTACAAATATGTACGCATTCTCGAGTTGGTTTCGAATTTGAATTGTAAAAGTCTTTGAAATTAATACTAGGGGAGGAGGGGGTTGGAAAAATTTTCAAAAAATTGATAATCGGGTGGGGACGATTATTCGGTACTCTAGAGTAACTCTTTGACGACGTTAATCCCTCTAAACACCCAGTAAGCACATGGCGTCGTTTCAACATCATTCTAACGCTCATGTGACGTCAACTGGTGTTGAAAAGGCGTCTAATGCTGGTGGTACACAAACCTATTCAAAACATTACCTTATAAACCACCGAGGAGAGATAATCTTTCTCATATTTGCAATTCCTCAAATAAAGTGAAATACTTTCTTATAAAACAACGTCGTCTTTCACCTTCTTTTCAAAAAAATATCAACCATCCGCCAAAATAAATTCTCGCCAAATTGCGTCTAATTAGAAATTTTTCCGCTCAAGCTTCCTCCCTTAAAGTACTTTCAATCTACAAAAATCTTTCAAACGACAGTCAGTCATTCAAAGTCAAAGCAACGAGGTAAAAAAGCCTCGTCGTTAAAAGCCAAACTTTTGGGTAAAGTTAGGTACTTTGTTTGATCTTTCACCAAAATGTAAATATTTGCAAAATAATTTCACACTTTCCATCTTTGCGGTCCTTGTCAACTTTGACTAAATACAACCCAACACGCTTCCATCAATCTGACAGTTTATCGCTCAGTCACTACAAACATTTTTTATTCAATGAAACAATTAGCGAGTGGTATTAAACATTGACGGCGTTTACCTTTTCTAATTGAAATAGGATTTAAGATAGGATCAGTAATTTGTTTATTGGGTCAGTAGGTGGCCTATTGAAAGCTTGTTTTATTAAATGGAGTCCTTAATATAATTCATCTTTAAGATTAATGACTTAATTTTTTTCGTTATTCATGACGCTGATTACAATTAAGATGACTTGGCTTTCTATTTATTTTGATTATGTAATCGTTAACTAAGTCGATAGAGTTATCTTACGGTTCATTCATTATTATTCAGAATCAGAATCAGAAAATTTAGATTTTTTTGAATAATGTTTCTGTAGATTAAGTATATCCATGGTATTACTTAAAAGTCAAATACATTAATACAAAAAGATATTCGCTGAACATGTATTACTGTAAATTAGATGTGTATGAGACCATGTGTAATTACGCATCATAGTGTATATCACACGCGTTTTAGCTGAGACAAGTATTTCAAACACTGTGGATCGAGTGGGATTCGAACCCACGACCTCTCGCTTGCCGGGCGATAGCTCTACCACTGAGCTATCGATCTGATGATATCACGAAATTTGGCGTCTGAAGATAAAAAGTCCGAAATTTTTTGCACTTAATGTAAGACACGTAAAGTTGTACGTGTACCTTCCTTAGCTTTGCTTATATTGTTATTTTATTGGGTGGTCAATATTGAAAATGAAAATTTTGCGCTCGTGTAAAAAACAAATATTTTTCAAAATCATATATTTGCTTTGTTTTGTTTTTTCAGTTAAAAGAAGTTCAAGATGGTATCATACAGTATGTACCTGTTATCACCGAAATCTTTGAACGATTACCGAGAGAATTGATACTTATCTTAAAGACGAACGATTTGTTACGTGGATTAGATGCACGATTGAAGACGAAAACGGCATCTGCGTCCTTTCTTACCATGTCGAAATGCTGTTTACGAGCTTTGTACCATCATGAACGCTCGAAAAACATTTCTCTGTACTCAAAACTGAGACTAGATTGCCGATACGGTTACGATATGTCCCGTATATTTATTTTCCAAATGATGAACTCAGCTATGGGGACATTTTTGGTAAGCTGCAGTTCTTTGGTTGTGGAGAAATGTAGAAGATTTTTAGTTACATTCCGGATGCTATGTATGATATAATTTATAATCATTTTTTAAATTTTATTTTGAATGAAATTTTCCCTTTCGGGGTTTCTAAAACCATTGTCCTGTAGATTGCGTAGAAGTGTTTTAATTATTGCGGGATTAATTTTTGCGAGATTTATTTTTCCGAATTTTATGTGTTAATGTTTACAAAGGCTTTAATACATAGTATAGTTATATAAATTGATGAATAAAAATCAACCTTTTTCTATAAGTGAATGAAAAAATTAGGAATGGTAGTTGTTTCTGTTTACAATTATCCCATTTCAAAAAAAATCTCTCACTGGAAGTCTTTTTATCGAAAAAGGTCACCGTTATTAATCAACGTGCATTGATTGTTTGAATAAGAGAAATTGTTTACTTGTTAATGAGGTTTACGACATAAGAAAAGAGGGAAGAGTCCTATTTTCGGTATTTGCAATTTTTAAATTCTTGTGGCGAATGTCTATGGCTCCAAAACTTTAACAGTCACTTAGTGTTAGCAAACTGTGACATGTGACATAATTTTTTGACTACCTGTCACAGGTGTGTGTTTTACATACCAAAATAAAAAAGGTCAAAATTTAACTTGGCCTACAATCTTCAAATTTTGACTGAAATGTCACTTTTAGTAAGCCTTTTTGATTTTTGACATTTTTGTTCAGTTTTCACAATGGTAGATCTTGGTAATATAAGGACTTAGTGAAAATTTCAAGTCAATCATGTCAATGTTTTCTTAACAAGGAGGTATTTTTGGCATTTTACCGGCCGGTCCGTAAAATACCAACCAGACACGTGATTGACTTGAAACTTTCCACATGAGCTGAGACCTATTACTGAACAAAATGTCAAGTTGGTACCACTTCTGGTTCTTGAGATCTTGAGTATCATGTATTTGTATTTTACAGACCGATTTGTAAAATA
>JAUBWS010071488.1:0-13786 GCA_032270445.1 Darlingtonia californica
ATATAGTATGAAGAGCCCTTTTGCCTCAGTTGTCAGATGGCAAGCAATGGAAAATTAATGACAAATACAAACGAGCACGGGAAACAAAACAACATAATGGACAAAAATACGGGTATAGAAAATAAAAAGGGATATAGTGAATATTGGTAGTAAAAACAAACGTAAGGGTAGAGAAGACGATAATAGAACAAGAAGTGTAGGCCAGATGATGAATACAAACTCTTGAATCATCAGTTAATGACCATATCAGCCATTTCGGAGATTTAAGATCAAAATAACTATGAAGATATGGCTCCCCAGTAGCATTGATCAGATGCCACCTTCAAGAAGATTATAGAGGGCGGAAAAAAGTTGGAATCAGAAGGAGAGAGAAGAATGTTGATTTGCAATCAGCGCCATACAGTTAAGTACAGGCCGTCAGCAAACAACCAGAAAGAGGAACAGACTGTTAATTTGCTATCAGCGCCATACAGCTAAGTACAGGCCATCAGCAAACAGCCATCAACAAAGAGAGAGGAACAAAGTAATGACAGCAACAAAAATTGTAAGGGAACTTGCAGAGGACGTTAAAGAAAAATATAAACAATGGAGATTTGTGACGGTCGTACGGATCCTACTCATTTTTAACATCAAACAAGTCTCACATTTGTCTCACACATACATACAGTGTGTCCCAGAAAAATGTGGCCTGAGAGTTTAACCATCTATAATTTTTTATTTATTCAAGAAAACTTTGCGATTTTTATACCATTCGATAGCATTTTCTTCCAGGATTTTAAAATATATAGTTTGCTCGCTAAAAAAATTATTTTGCAAACAATCAGGGATTATTCCACGCAAAAACCTAATTATCTCCTTATTAATGGTTAACTAAGAACAATCTTGAATAAAAATCATAAAATGAAATTGCATAAACAATGACCATTAAAATCGTCAGAGGCTTGCAAGTACATAAAAAGCAATTAAATGTTCCGTATGCAACTCAAATCTGCTTTCGTGTTCATCACCAAAAAATTCCATGATAATACGGTTTGAAACAAAAGATTCGTTGCTCGTTAAAACTTACTTTAAAACTTAACAACTTAAAGAAATTCTTACTTACTCCTAAAATTTGATACTGAATAATCTATATTATACATTATTTAAAAAGTTGTAAAAAATACTATGGAATGGTATAAAAATCGCTAAGATTGGATCAGGTTATATATAGTTATATTTGATCTAAAATATGAGCCGACTTTTTCTAGGACACACTGCAGTATGAAAAACAATGTATTGCTCGATCACACTACTCAAACCTAGCTCGGAATCTATGATGTCCACGGATCTTCAGACATGTTTCGACCTTATTAGGCCTCATCAGTCGAGAATACCGTTTGCTCAACACTTAATAGCTTGAGTGGAGCTTGGAGGTCTGGCTAGAGGTGTTGGACCAAATAGCTCTATATTGTTGGCAGCTAAAAAAATTTAACAATAGAGATAGTTGCCGGTCTTATTTAGGTTAAAATTTTGCACCTTAACAGTTTTGCTACAATTACCTAGTTGCGTTTTACGGTTTTGGACTTTAAAACTTCGAAAAATAAGAAATTAAAAAAATAATTAAAGACGAGGAACAAGTGTGCCAAATTTCAGCGTCACAAGACCAATATTGGCTTTGTGATCCTTCCCCGAAGTTTTAGGACATACACACACACAAACACACAAAGACACACATATATTCTCAGGTTGTAGCTCAATTGACAAAAACATCCAGCGAGCGCAAAACACAAAATATCTGTTCTGTTTTTCCAGGATAACCATTTTTACAAAAATCTAGCAACAGCCAAAGGATCTCAGAACACCACAAAAAGTCTAATAGACATGATTTTTCTCCAAACACGAGAAATAATAATCCAGAAGCCCCAGACACAAAATATCTGTTTTTTTCTTCCAGGAAAGCCAAAAAAAACCAGCACACACCAAATGGTCTCAAAACACCTCGTATTTTCCAGGAGACTAATAAAGATTTAGACCTAACACACTAAAATCCAGGAGCCCAAACACAAAATATATGTTCTTTTTTTCCAGGAAAGCCAAAAAAGTCTAGCAGGCCTCAAATGATCTCAGAACATATTTTCCAGGAGATCAAAATTTTCTGCCAAATACTCTCCGAACAAATTTAAATTTCTAGGTAAAACATGCCCTCCGAATTGATATTTGTCAAATTGTCCCGTTGGCTCCTTTCGAACTGATTTTGAGAATAATATTTTCATAACCAAGTACATGGTACTTTATGTGCTAAAGGTCCTTCTTTCCAAGAATTCAATTTGTTTGATAAAGGGCAGTACAGTGATTTCCATGTGTTTCTTTTAAGGTTCTCAATGTGAATACAAGTTTTACCCATGTGCGAACTATAAGTTTCAAAAATTGGAAGATTACTGTATGAATGGAGGCACTTGTAGAGATCAAGGTAATGACCCTATATGCAATTGTACATATACTGGCTTTAATGGTATAAGATGTGAGATCAATATAAATGAGTGCCTGTCAAACCCATGTAAATATGATAGCAAGTGTAACGACTTGATAAATGATTTCAATTGCACGTGTAAAGCTGGCTATGCTGGTAAAGACTGCAGTATTAACATCAATGAATGTGAACCTCAACCGTGTGGCAATGGAACCTGCAAAGATGAAGTCAATGGGTATAATTGCACTTGTTTTGATGGCTATAATGGTACTAACTGTGACAATGACATCAACTGGTGCACAGGTATTGTTTGCCAACACGGAAGCTCTTGCATTGATGGTAATATGACATATACCTGTTCATGTTTGCCAGGTTATACAGGGAAAAACTATGAAGTGGACATTGATGAGTGTGACAATAATCCCTGTAAATATACAGATTTTGACAGGAACCTTGTGGAAAGCGTATGTGTAGAAAAATCCAATCTAACTGCAATGCAGTTATACAATTTCACAGTGAATGCTATCACATTTCATAACAGGTTTGTTTGTGATTCTGATTTGGTTAGAATTTTATAATTAGGTGTTGTTTTTCAAAAGCTTTAAATTTCTAATTCAATTGTTCGTTAAATAATACTAGTAGAATTACACTTTTGACCCCTACTAACGGTTTGTAAATACATCAACTACAAAAATTTTGGCGGATAAAAGTTAAGCGGAAATATTTTGGGTGAACTTATTTGGGCACATTTTTCAGGATTTGGGAGTGACAAATTTTGGGGAGCATTTATATTTGGGCGAAACAATTTAATTGTTTTTTTATCGTAAATAGGCAACAAAATGGCCCTTACAGCGTTAGAACAGCCTATTCCCTATAATGTGAACTATTATATGCTCAAGACTTTGTATTTAAATACAGTATTGTGACTAGTGAATTATTTGACACATGGTAAATCTACTGAACAAGATTTGTATTTTACAGACGGGGACCAAATTTGGTAGTAACTTTTTAACTAATGTAGTTGACTTCAATCAATAATGCTAGATGTAAAATACAACTTTAATACTTTGAAGGAAGTAAAGCGATATATAACAGCATAGTCATATCTACGTCCTGGTCACTAACAAACCACTGAATTCTTTCTTGGGCATCCAAGACATTTACAACTTTTTTAGTTGTATCCACTTTTTAAAATAAAGCAATATTTTTAATATTTAGGGATGGATATAAATGTGTTTGTGTTACGGGATTAAATGGAACAAATTGTGATACAGATCTTCCTAATTGTAACCATACGATGTGTCAAATCAACTCAACTTGTGTTGATCTGGTTAACGATTATCGTTGTGCTTGTTTAGAAGGCTTTGAAGGTAAAGATATTATCTCTTTTGAAAGTTTTAAAGTCTACTCAGAATTTACATTAGAACAGTTCTTTAAAATTGAGGTCTATGTGCTATAAAATCATGCCAACATATGTATCTAAAAAGTACGCAACGGTTAGGGGGTTGGTGGGTGTCTGCCTTTTTCGTGATAAACCGTTACGGAAATTTCTAGGGGGAAAGGGGGGGGGGGGGAGAGAGAGAGAGGTATCAAGCATATCTTTGTACGTAACGCTGAATATAAAATCAGTTTAATGTTTTTACTTCTTTGATTGTAAAAGTTAAAAAACAAATAGTGAATTGTCTACAGATTTTTATAAAAAGAATAAGAAGTAAGAAAAATGGCAAGGACTTCGTTTTTTCTGTTACGTACTTTTCGAATGATCCCATAGAAGTCAAGTAATATTGATTATAATATTTGCCTATTTAGTACAAGTAATTTTTACATTAATTAAATTTTAATTAATGCGATCATAGATTAACGCGAATTGCAGGTTTGTTTGTCAAAGTGTATGGTAATTGACGCAACTTGACGAAGTTCAAAGGTTTAAGTGGTATTTACTCAACGCTTTCTGTTGTCCTCGTTATTTCAGTTATCGTAAAAATTTAGCTTTTTTCAGTGTATTTTTCATATAGGATATGCTTTTCAGTACTTTTGATTTAGGAGGAAATCTTCGGATGCTAATCTAACACTGTACATCTAATAACGAATGAGAAATTCACCCGAACATGAAATTAACGGGGTTTTAATTAACGTGAAAGTTTTCAAACCGCGTTCATTAATGTACCTCGTTATTTTCGTGTAGTAAGATTTTTACTTTGTACAGAACTTTCAAATAAGATTCCTAGTCTAAGGTAAACAAAAGGAGAAGAATGTCATGCAAAAAGGGAATGGACGATTTTTTTCTTTAATAGGAAAGGACTGTGACAAAGACATTGATGATTGCGCTGGTAAACCATGCCAAAACAATGAAACGTGTGTTGATGGCGTCAACAATTACACTTGTTCGTATTGTGGTTACTATACAGGTAGGAATTGTGAACAATGTCAACAACTGCAAATTGTATTTTTATTATTATCAAGAGGTTTACAAGACAAAAAGACACACAGACAGATGATAAGCGAATGATTTTCCCAACTGCGATCGAGTCTTCTTTTGAATTCGTCAACATTTTGCTTAGCTACTGCTACTTTCAGTAGCTCATTCTAAGGTTTGATTGACCGGAAGTAAAAAGATTTTAATTGTGCGCCTAAAATACCTTATCGGGGAAAAAAATGGGGTGAAAATCTTGGCGGGTTAAAATTTAGTCGGGAAAAAATTTAGTCACTTTTCCCCGACTAAATTTTCAATTAGTCAGCTTCTCCGACTAAACTTCAATATAAATAGTGTCAGCAACACCTAACAATAAATTTCTGATATGATTTTTCATTAATTCATGTAGTAAAAAATAACAAAAATGCGGCTCAAATCTATCCGACGATGTTATTGCAATCTCATAAATTTTTAAGAGATTGTGAAAATTCTAAGTCGGTTCTACCAAATCTTTTGATCGTGACTAAAATTTTCCCCGACCAAATTTCACCCGATTTTATTTTCTCCAACTAGTACTTTTGCCCGATTTTTTTAATCATTGTTAATGTGAAAAGACCATTATTGAAAAATTTAGCTCCCAGCCCCCTGACTCCGCGGTCCCTGATTTGTCTGAATATGGAACATTTTTTAAGTCTTCAATATGCTTTGCAGCTAGCCGTTGAACACCTTCGATTAAGTTGACATACTTTCGAAGCGCTGGTATGGTGACCAAACTACTTGAGCATATTTCCAAATGCGGCCTCACAAATCTCGAGAACAGATATTTAAACATTTCAAGCTCAGATATGAAAAGCTTTTACGTGCTAAAGCCTTTTAACTTTGTCACAGATGTGTTTTTCAAACGGGAGATTGGAAATAAACTTCAACCCGTGATATTTTTTAAGAAATACATGTTCTAGCACTTGATCGTTTAAACGGTATGGATGCGCATGTTGGAAGTTTTGAACCTACTGAGAGTGAGTACATGGCCCTTATCATATGGAAATTGATCAACCAATCAGACGACCATTTTTCCAAAACTTCAATATTCAACTGAAGTTTGATGGAATCATCAATTCCATCTATTCTTTGATATATTTTGGTATCATCTGCAAATAGGAACATGAATGACGATTGGAAAGCTTCTACAATGAATGACCAAGTCATTTATATATACTAAGGAAAACACTAGACCAAGGACACTTCCTTCATGAACACCATGTGCTACCGTAGCTTTGCGTGGCTCAACACCATTCACCTTAGACTATTTCATTGTCCGTTTAAGAAAACACCGTAAGCGCGCGGGAAATAAAGGCCTGTCGCGCGGGAACGGGAATTAAATCGGGAAGAAAATGAAATAAGTTTTTCTCCTTCCGGTCGCAACTTCGGTTGCGCGTGTTATCTTATGATTCTTTGAACTTAAACTATGGATTAGTCTACATTCACCTTAACGATTTAAATTCCTTCTGTAAGGAATACATCCAAGCATACCCCTAGTGATTCTGTAACTCTAAAGTTTTAATAAAAGTCGATGATGTGAAACAATGTCGAGCGCTTTGGCAAAATCGAGATAGATGGCATTGACGACACCACCGTCAGCACATATGTCCATATAACTAAGAAGCTGAACAGTGGTAGATCTTTTATTGACAAATCCATGTTGCATAGATGATATCAAATTTTAATTCTCATGGTTCATTGTTGATTTTTTCAGGATTGATTCCATCATCTTGCAAACGAATGAAGTCAAAGTTAATGGGTGGTAGTTTGAAGCAGTACTTTTATCACCTCTCTTGTAAATTGGAGATAATGGGTGGATTTCCAATCTGAGGGCAAATATCACTCGTCGAGAGGTCTATTCATGATAATAGTTATTGTTTCACAGAGGTAATCGGCTGGTTCTCGGAGTAATTTAGGATGGATTTCATTTGGTTCAAAAGCTTTCAAAAGTACCTGTTGGACCATTTCGTTTGAATTTGAAATTAAATTTTGGACACTGGAAAGCGAAAAACTATATAAATTTCAGATAAAAATGGAAACTCTCCAAATATGGCTTATTTCTGGCAGAAATGAAGCTAGGATTTCAAAAAAGTGTGAAAATACACTGTTTCAATTTTAAAGATTGAATGAAAATTGTCACTCAAGATATATTCTTTATACACTTTACTATTTCAACTCCCTTCCAAACTGGGTATGAATGAACAGCAATAAAATTTCTAGATGCTAGATTGAATTACAGATGATCCCTTTACTAAAATGAATTAGAGATAAAATTAAAGTACGGAAAAAACTTACTTCATATTCATCTGAATTTGAATTCTTTCCAACACCACATTAGGAACATGTTATGAGCATTCCAAACACCAAAGAATAAAAGTTTCATTTATCGAGTTTCATGATATTCAAAAGTAGTATAATAGCATTAGCCATACAAGCTTACAGTTTATCAGAAGAACAGTGATTTTTGGTATACCTCCATTTTTCATTGCAAATAAAAAACCTCCGTCCCTGTTTACCATCACATCTGACATCAGAAACGTAAAGATTCCCAAAGATCCGTCATTTATGATCCTTGATGAGTCCTATCGATAAAGATGAATCTCATAACAGAATAACATTGTAGCCTAGTCAAGTATGTAGAACTTCCACAAATGCTTCTTGTTCAACAAAATATAAGAGATGTATAAAGTTGACAAATAACAACAACATTTATCCAGCATGGACGGAGATACTCTAAAAACTGTATAATGTTTTTACATTTTAATCATGAAATTGTCTCAAGTAAAAAAAAAAAACCTTCTCTCTTGTTACGTCTTGTTTGTTATGTTATATACAAACTTTGTTATTTGTCTTTCAATGCTCAATTTGTCTTTTTGTTAGTTTACTTTCATTTTTTGAACCCCCTTTCGAAATCGCCGCGAAAATTTCATCTGCCTCTGTTTTTATTCCCGCTCTATCAAATTCTGTTAATCAAAATCCTGACGTGCTTGCTTGAGTTTTCTGAGAAAAAAATTCTTCCCCTACCCCTTCCATAACTTTTGATAGGATGATGTTATAGCAATGAAAATTCACAGGTATAACATTGTCAGGGGAGAGGGATGAGGGATAAAATGAACTCATACTTGTCGATGACTTTTAAATTGCCTAAATTTTTCACGAAGGTATTAAAAATATGTAAAAACTACTATATTACCCTTAATCTACCCTAATAATACGTATTCATGAAATAAATTTAGATCATTGATTATTTGAAATGGTTTCCCCTGTTTTTGGTGACACCTGTTGTCATCAGTATCATCATGCTGACATGAGTAAGGACAGTTGAATCTGGAATTTTCGTTTTTTAGTCAGGTAACTAAGTTTTAGGCAAAGTTTGCAAATTTTATGTTGCTAGAAATTGTTTTTTTAGAGTTATTAATAATTAATCAATTACTTAGGCACCCTAGGCTGAATAGGGCTAATCGCTAGGCTTCAGCTCCATAATAGCACAATGGCATGTGTAATCGACAATAAACATCACATTTTGCTTATCTTTTAAACACAGACATCACAACACGATCAACAAGTGCTATATCATCAGCATCTCAAACGATGAGTATAATACCATCAGTATCTCAATCAACAAGTGTCATGACAAGTCAAACACAATCTCTAAGTGTAACAACATCAGCATCTGAAGCAATGAGTGCCATGTCAAGTCAAACACAATATGCAAGTGTAACACCGTCAGTATCTCAATCAATGAGTACCATGTCAAGTCAAACACAGTCTCCAAGTGTTACACTATCAGCATTTCAATCGATGAGTGACATGGCAAGTCAAACACAATCTCAAAGTATAACACCATCAGCATCTGAATCAATCAGTGTCATGGCAAGTCAAGCACTATCTCCAAGTGTAACACTGTCAACATCTGAATTGATGAGTGAAGTGTCAAGTGAAACACAATATTCAAGTGTAACAACACCAATATCTCAATTGATGAGTGCCATCTCAAGTCAAATACAATCTCCAAGTGTAGTACCATCAGCATCTGAATCGATAAGTGCCATGTCAAGTCAAACACCGTCTCCAAGTGTAACACCAGCAGCATCTCGATCGACGAGTTTCATAGTAAGTCAAGGTCCATCTTCAAGTGTAACACCAGCAACATCCAAATCGATGAGTGTCATGAAAACTTCTATACAATTGTCTATTCGACCTGGATCGAGCTTGACTTCTTTACCATCCCTTGTTTCGAGTGCAACACAATTAATATTGACGAGTAACGTTCAATCAATTATTGCAAAAAGTGTTACAGAAACTGTATCCAGTGCTTACAAATCTTCAATTTCGATTGCTCTTTCACCCGTAGTTTCTTTGAGTACGTGGATAGAACCGTCGAGTTCCACAGTGACATTAGCTCCAAAGACATGCTCCTTGGATTGTAAAGTTCTCATTTCTGTTGAAGGTAGTTATGATGTTAGTGGCAGGATCAGGAAGTCGTTGCAAGATGCTTTCGAAAATGGAATGAATCTTCAAAGTTTGAACTTCTCAAACTTTCCAGACCACAGCATCAAATGTAAGAAAGTAAACGGAAATTATTTAACCAATTTTAAAGCAATATTCGCATCCCCTGACTGTATAACTGTAATAAGGACTGGTGTGTTGGAGGCAGGAAAGACATATTTAAATGACAGAATTATAAATAGATACAATGTAAAATTTCTGAAAAACAGTTTTGATATCAAGCCGTTCACAATTGCTGAAAGCTCTAAAATCAAAGTCAGCATACAGCTAAGTATTGATGTAACATTCACAGAGGATTTGAACGACAAAACCTCACAAGGATACGTACAGCTGGCAACACAGATGAAAACAGACTTGAATGAGTTCTATAAAAATTTAGAAGGATTTCTAGAGATCATCATTTTAGGATTCAGATCCGGAAGTGTTGTAACTGACTACGAAGTTGTGTTGGATAGCATGGTTAACCAAAAATCAAACGAGGTCATTAAAAATCAAGTTGAACAAATTACAGAAGACAACATAGACAAACCAGATGTAATGCTAGCCGGTCAACCTATGATTCCAGATAGCTTTAAGATTTGGAAAGTTGAGAACCCTACAACACAAATAGTTTCTAGTAGTGGAGAAGATAGTGATACTTGGGTGATTATTTTGGTAGTGGCTTGTGTCGTGGTAATAATGCTGCTTGCATTTGTGGTTCATCAAAGGGTAAGTTATCCACGGAATTAATTTTGGAGTATCATTTCACAACATATTTTCAAGATTAGTTACTCCAGAATTTTTGCGGAATTCGGTCTTTTAAGCGGAGCTTGAATACCTAAAATGCCTTTCTTAGAACACTAGCTGTATTGGTTATGAGTATATTACAAATTTAATGGTTTCAGGGGGTCAAACCATACTAAAAGAATGTTTTAACGACTCCTTTATGAGGCTTTCTGTAGTGAAACTTGCCAATCACTGGCGCCCTCAGGTATTTTCAGAAAGACAGGACCCTCATTAACAGTTCATTAAGAACAGAAGAAGCTATTCCGGATAAATAATCGAATCATTCTTTCGTTAATGTAATTACTACTTCATTTCTTCATAGCGAAAGATGTACAGATACAAGCAGGAGATTAACGTCACCAAATACATATCAAACAGTCATTACTCCCCAAAGAAATCTATGAAATACACCAATGGAAATGGTGTGGCAGATGATTGCGATATTGAGATGGAGTTGACGAAGGTTCATGATTTAATTATTGAAGAAGATGAAAATCACAGAGCTAAGCTAAAGACTTCTTCAATGAAAGAGACTGGCTCAAAATCCCCATTGACCACTTTCGAAAACCAGGTAAAAATCTCCAATAACTACTTTCGAAGATCAGCGCCTTGTGAAATCGAGTCGAGCTAACAGAACATGTCTAACCATTCATATACGCGGTAAAAAGGATTTCCTGCCCAGTATGAGCATTGTGAACTACCCGGTTTTTGCAATGAATATGTAAGCGTAAGCGGACACGGACGCGCAAGCGGAACAACGTAATCTGGTATTAGCGCGACATTTAGCCTGTACCAGACCACTTACAGATACGGAAATTGGTTCCCTCTGACACAGCGTACAAAACTTCCAAGTAAGGGTCGTGTATACAGTAATTTACGGAACCGCATTCAGATTATGATTAATATCGTGTACTACCGTTGGTCTGCTGTACAAGCTACACAACATTAAAATACAATGCGTAACTCTTTCTTACAGATTAAATACAGTTGAACTCATGTAATTCGAATCTTCAAGGAGTCTCAAAATTTGTTCGAATTACATGATTATTTGAATTATAGGAGTTCAAGTTCAAGAAACTTCGGCTAGGGGACCAAAGAATCTGTTCGATTTACATGATTATGCGAATTATGGGAGTTCAAATTAAAGGAGTTCAACTGTAATTTAGTTTTTTCATATTTTCAAGGCTTACATGAGTACAGATGTTAAAGATGAACAACCATCAAATGAAGAAAACAACAGAAATCATTATGAATATTGTGGTATCCGAATCGAAAGATACGAACCAAAAAAGTAATGATGATTTTCTTGTCATCAAGTCTATCTCTAAGTTTTGATTTTCGGACTTAGCAATGTCGGGCAAAAGTGACAAAATTCTTTCAGGTGGCGTGCTATTTCATGCGTGTCGTATGTATAGAAAACACTCCTCCATATTGGTTTCTAAACGATTTTGCTCACTTGGCCGAGTGCGTTTTTTATTCGCTTTATACTTCAAAAAATTGAAATTTTATCACCTTTCTTTGTCATTTTTTTGTCCCAAAGGATATTTCAGTTGGTCTTGTTCATTTCATTTGCTCCTAAACGAAGATTAAATTTTCTCAATGGTTCTTTTACTCTTTAGATACTTTAACAATTTTATAGCTCATGAAGGACTTGATATTTGTAAATTCTTTGTGATATGGCAAGGTTACAAACCTAACGGTGCCCATAGAGTACTTAATCTATGAGCCGTTACGTAACGCTCATCGGAGGGATTCTAAATTTTGCCAAAAATTACATTCCGAGACGCCATTTTGTAACGCTCGGAGGGGGTCGACAATCTACGAAATAGTGCGTTACGTAACGGTTGAATGTTCCCTTAAAGTTTCAAAAGCACGTAATTTGTGTTCCATTCCCTTTAGGGGTTGCATTCTCGAAAAATTTGGATTGAGTGTTTGAATTTTGGAGAAACTTTCCAAAAATAGTACCACTAAGGGTCCTAAAAACTGTAAGATACTTTTAGGAAATGTCCGAGAAATAGTCTTCCTATTAAGAGTATGGTTTTCGAGGCTCAGATGGAGCATATCCGTCGTCAACATCCAAGATTAGTAATCCCCCCTTCCCAATTCTCCCCTGAAAAATATTTGATTGCTTGCTGTTTTCAATTGTATAACATAAATTTTTTAACATTTTCCTCTAGATGAAACTTGAACTAACTAACAACCAAGAAACAAAAACGCGGATATATCCAATCAATATTAAAAAGATGTGCACGTTAAAGCAGAGACGATCAAAACGCATGTTTCATCATCATACATATTAAAAACAACCTATTGCATGCTTGCTCAGATCTCCCATGGGACACATGCATGATGGTAGATCCAGACAATTACTCACAATATGTAGAATGAAAAATTAATAATAGCAGCTTATTTCCCGTGAAACGGTAATAGCGAGGTTAAGCAAACCAAGATCTACGCCGTACTTGCAGCCGAGCTTAGACACTGACCGATTGTGCTGCTGAAAGTTTATGGACATGCTAATTTCCACAACGGTTGCGCAACGTCTGCGTTGTAGAGTTTAGGTTGCTTAACCTTGCTAATGACGTTGAAAAGGCAAAATCTGCAAAAACCGTCTACGGAGGTGTGTACTTTCTATGCGTAAAGTATATCACTCCAATAGAGATCTACTTCTCCACTGTTGTTATTTTTGTGATTTTGCCAGCTTCTGTTCTCATATCTCACGTACAGTGGTTAATCTATGATAATGACTGTTTTTCTGCATGGAACAATCCTTTTCATATTTTTTTTTGAAAAATCGCGGAAACCAGTATATTATTTTATGTACCTACTTTGTAAAAGCGTGTAAATATATAATCATTTGTGTACAGTACATACATAAGAATTTCTGTTATATATAGTATGAAAGTAACAAATGTTGCTCGATCACACTGCTCAGACCTAGCTATGATCTCAACGGATCTCAAGACGCGTTCGGTCTTATTAGGCCTCATCAGCCGTGAATGCCGTTAGAGACTTAAATCTAAAATCTTATAAATCTCATAGTTTAGGTTCGGGTAATTTTATATTCCTATTCTGTCATCGGTAATTCTCAACTATACGAGAAAAGTCATAAATATAGACCAGACAATAATTTGGCAAATAATCACCTGATACTAGACATATTACGTCATCTCGTTAAGCAATGGTTTTGTTTTTTCTACAGGGGTAGTGAGATCAATGCCCCCCCCCCTTTGAAAGTTAAATTTTGAAAATCTAACTGATTTACGACTAGAGCATGAAGATAAGAAGAATGAGGTCATTTGTTAAATTTTGACCATTTCATGCGGAGATATAAGCATTATAAGGGTAAAAAATGGCCATTTTTGCCTATTTTCTGCTGACGTCAGTACATTTAATTTAACTTTATGGGTTACAAAATTCGTTTAAAAAGATTGAGACAAAGCAAATTCTCAGGTATCATATTCACCACCAGGGTCGGATCCAGGTATACGCAATGTACGCGAGTGCGTATTTTCTCTAAAAAAATATATATATATATCAAAGTGTATGTAGATCTAAGAACGAAGTTTTATTTAACTGGGTTATTGATAACTAACTCAGCACACGTGAAA
>JAUBWS010071499.1:0-13784 GCA_032270445.1 Darlingtonia californica
TTTGACCTCAAGCTTATAGAGTTGACAATAGATTGAAACAATAGGCTTCTCAACCGGGATTTTTTATAATGACTATGATTTAACTGTTATTATAATTAAAAAAATGTTTATTTACTTAATTGACTTGGATAAAAAGTTGTTTTACAGGAGGAAAAACGTATTTAGTGAGTAGTTTTTAATCTTCCCTGATAAAGATTGATAAAATACATCAAATTGATGTTTGGAAAATAATGATGAATTATATCATAAAGTCTTTATACAAAACTAATCTCGAAAATACTCATCATCAATCAGGAATATACAAAGTCAAACCACGAACAATTAAAAAATATTTAAAACAAATTTTTTGGAATATTTTTATCTACAACAAGATCATCAGCAAGCAGTCATATACCTTAAGGGAAGAAATTTTGGCGGGAAGAAAATTTGGCGGATGCCGGAAAATTTTTAATTTGGCGGGAATTTAATTTGGCGGATTGCTGAAATACTATAAATTTGGCGGAATTTAATTTGGCGGATAACCAAAACAATATATATTTTTCAACTAAAGAATATGTTTCACAAACAGCTACAAATGAAAGTAAAACGAAGTCATGATAATCCAAACGAAAGACATTCGGAGTTTTTTCGATCGCAACAATCAAAGAACCCATCACTTGGATAAAGAAACCAGCCGGATCAAACATCAAAAGAAAAGATTATAGTTCTGGACTAAATCGATTGTATCAGATTGAACAGTATGACATTTATGTAGATAGTTTTGAGAGAAATACTTGTGAGAAACATCGCTAACGAGTAATAGTTTTTTTCGATATGTCGTTGAACAAAAAAATCTCCAAACATTTGAAAAATTGGTAAATTTGGCGGGAATTTAATATGGCGGATTGAGAAAAATCGCTAAATTTGGCGGATGGCTGAAACACTATAAATTTGGCGGAATTTAATTTGGCGGATTTTTGTCAAAACCGCCAAATCCGCCAAATTTTCTTCCCGCCAAAATTTCTTCCCTTAAGGTACAATACAAACAGGTGTGTATAAAAAACTGTCCCAAAAAAAACAAATATTCATTCAGCATTAAAAACAACATCCCCCGATGAGCATTTTCAGGATTAGTTTTGTTTTATTTTTCCTGAAATTGTTATCTGGTCCGAATAACATAAAGTTAACGAGCAATTAAATGTTATGCTTGTGTGAATGGATTAATCATAATATCAAATTTTTGTTATGGAACAACATCGTGTTCCGTTTGCCCAGCTAAGCTAACCTGCCACTCCATCCCCACATCTGTAGTTCTCAAGAAATTTACCCAAGACAGCCCAATTCTTTTTGAAAATTTAAAGTCATTTATTTTTTCTCCATTTTTCGTTATTGAAATAGTCAAACATTATATAAATTTTCAATATTTAAAGAGTGTCCACCTCAATTATTTCCTACTTTTAAGAAATTGTCTCTCAAAAAACACTGGGTAGCTAATATTTTGTCCCATACGTAACACTGCTTAAATTGCAGAATATGTCTTAACTCAAAAACTGAATATGGCAGTCAAATAAATTGTATTGGCCCTGCTAGTACTAAATAAAAGCTAATCAAAATGATCTGTAGCCAGCAGTATTTTTGATCTCCAGCCTGTGGAAGGTGGAACCGATTTTTTTCTCTTTTGGCAAATTTCTTGAGAATGACCCTGAGCAGTACATTTGAAAATATTTCATTTCAAAATCTTGGTTGGAATAAGTTTATTAAAATACCTTCATTGGTGCCATCTTAGCTTCAATTGATTCTTGTAAACCTTCAATGTCTTTTTCCATTGTTACAATTTCATCTTTTGTCTATAAATATTGAATAAGAAAAAAACTTATATATACTATGGATCCAATCAGTCGAAGTATAGACCTTTTCATATCAATGTTACTATATTGAATTCCATGGTTGTTAAAGATTTTTAGTGGGTAAAACTTTTGCAGTGTTTTGTATTGAAAATGCTGTTTTTGACATTTTCAAAACTTTCTTTTTCAAAGAATTTTTTGAAATTTTAAGGAAATATCGAGCATTGTGAGCCTGAAACACTGTGTACATTTTGTAAAAATAAAAATTGGCAAAAATTATCTTTAAAAAACCACATTTTTGCCTACAAACTCATGGAAAAGTTTCATCCACTAAAAACGAGCATTACGATGGAGAGCAGGCTTACAGAAAAGTTCTATTTGTGAAAAATTTTCTTTAAGAAATACTTAAAATACTTACATTTTTTTGTTGCCATTCAAGTTCATTTTTAGCTTGATCTGTTTCATGTATTCTTTTTCGATATTCATAGTTGGTTCCTCGGTGCTGAGCATCCAAATCATTCCTTGTTTTTTCCAAAGTTGCAAAAATTGCCTCTCTTAAGCGTTGTGAAGCTTTCATTTCAGCTTCACCTCTATGCTTATTGTATTGGGAAAAAGCATTCCATGTTTCTGGTGTAACACTTCCCTTGACTGTACGTGTAGGATTGAATTGAAAGTCAATTTCCTTAGATTCATTATTTAATTTGTAGCAGTCCCCATCTATTCCTAGTGCATGGAATTTATCAGTAACATCACAATGCAGTTGATGACGTGCTTCCTCAAGTAAACAAAGTTGTTCAAACGCTTCTGCAATTTTTTGATGTAACAGAGCTTTGATGCCTTCAATAACCTCAACTTCTTTATGTAACTGATGCTCAACATTGTCTCTTACAAGATCGATTCCTTCTCTTTCCTCACGCAACATAAGACACTCCATTGCAACATTTAATGGGACTTGAGTGGCTGCTAGAGCTACTTCCAAATTTCTTTTCTCTTTTTGCAAAGCCTCAATTTCCTTATCAGTTTCTTGAAGACATCTTTCTAAAGACTCTTTCCATTCATTAATGTCATCAATTCTTTTCTCTAATTTAGTGTTACTGTCGTGCTGGGTCCATCGTGTGTGACTGTCTGTTTCGTTTCTTAGTTTTCTTGCTTCTTGTCGAATCGTATGAGATGAATCTCGAATACGTTCAGCATTTAACGACATAAGCTTGTTCGATGTCACCCAGTCTGATACTGCATATCTAGGTGGTGGTAAATTATTTATCGACAAAGACATGGCTATAGTAAATCTTGACCTATACTATACCTTGTTGAATCAGCTTCAGTCAATCCTTGAATCCCTTGAATTTTGGTTGCGAGATGTATGTTATATGATAGATGTTTGTTTTGAATATATAGCGCCCTGTTGTTTGATGTAAATAAACTTGTTGCTTAGAAACCATCATACTCCAAAAACTATCTACTTTGCCCAGCGCCATTCCATTGTTTTTATTGTCTTGGTTGTGTTTGCTACGCCATTTGGAACCATTCGCTACAATAAAATACGTCGAGAGCTTGACCACGACAACAAGCGCCCTCCTGGTAGAAATTCAAAACAACGCCATAAGACAAATTCAAAACAACGCCACTGAATAGGTTAACCCACTGAATATCTGGCAGGTGTGTTCATGTTTGGTTGTTTTGCTGTTTGTTTGTGTCTGTAAAGCTTAACCTGTCAGGTTTTACCATATTTATTGTTTGTTCTGTATCGGGTGGTCCTATTACTTCTTATGAATTTACTCATTACTGTTATTTGTCTCATTAGCTGGTCATCTCATTTTTTGTTTTATCATATCATTTTTAGTTTTTTTACATATACAGATATATAGCTTTTTAAAGGTATACCTTCTTCGGTTGTCAGCCATCAGCCTGGCAAGCTTGTGTTTTACTACACTGCAGCCCCGTAGAACAAGCCAGGAGTTGAATTAAAATGAAAAATGTTGTGGAACCCTGATAGTTCTGTGTTTGCCAACAAAATGTTTACATATATATAGATTTTAGAGTGTACATGGAAATAGCTAGACCATTTCCACTGTCTATTTTCCAATTCCCCAAATTGCTTTCATCCATTTTTTTATAAACCCAAATTGCTTCAGGTAATTAGTGCATTGTTGTGTATTGTTATGCAAAGTGCATGTTACTCACATGATGGATAATACTAAGTTCAGTTACTCTTTATACTATCCACCTACTGTCATTGTCAAAGTTTTAGGCAAAACAATTACAATATGTTTGAAGTTATTGCAATTTAACGACTTCTTAGTCTCAAATTCCTGCTGTAAACTTTCTCAGTTCCATCTTGTGGTTAATTCCTTATTCAAATTACTGGTAGGCATCAACTTTTATACCCTGAAAGTTTTTGTTTTTTTTAACGTTTCAAACATTTTACCTATAAGTATATTATGTTTTATCTAGGCTAAATTTTATTACATTTATATGCATATACTTTAACCTTTCTTTTACAGTTTTTACACCTTCTTTTCCTTGAACGTTAATTTTAAGCTTTACTTCATTCCTTAATGTTTGTTTCACGCCTTCTTAGTCTCAAATTCCTACTGCAAACTTTCTAAATTCAATCTCGTGGTTAATTCCTTATTCAAATTACTGGTAGGTATCAACTTTCATATCCTGAAAGTTTTTGTTTTTTTAACATTTCAAACATTTTAAATTTATTTATTAAGATTTTATCATTTTATGCACCTTTTTTACAGTAGGTCCACATCAGTGATTTCACTGGCTTTTTTAATTGTATATTTCTTGACCTTCTTTACCAAATAAATTAATAATAATAATAATAATGATAATAATAATTTGAAGGTTCCATTCTGTAAATTACCAACCAGACTGACACTGACTTGCAAAGAGTGTTGGTCAAAATTTGAAAGTTGTTAGCAATGTAGTCGTTGAGAGGTGTTGTATATGCCTGCCCATCAAAACTTAGTGTAGATAGAATATCTATCATTTCAAATATTATAAGATGATTTTTTCATTTTTTTAGTTCTTTTAGAATTTTTTGAGATCATTCCATAGGCAAAGTTAGTTCAAGGTGAATTCAAACAAGATATATTCAAATAAGGAAGGTTTAGAAACATTTATCTAAAACAACGACAACAGGATTCGGAAAAGTGTAGGAAGATTACTAAAGAAGCAAAAGTCTACATAGTCTTTGATGTGTTTTTTATCTCCATATTGCCTGGTTTTAAATCCTAAATCTTGATTCTTAATGTTCTTCAACTCGACATTAAGCGTTGGTCCAATGTGTTACCTGTAGACTTTCTTCTCAAGTTTTTATCATCTCTGTCAGGAATTTCTGTGCCCTAAGTTATTAATTTTTAAATTATATATTTCTAGATCTTCAAATTATTTTTTTAACTTTTAAATTATTTATTCAAAAAATTATTATATTTTATATTTTAGATTTATTTATAGGATTTTTATCATTTTCATTTCTGTAAATCTTTTTTGTAGAATTGCGAGATTAGGCTTTAAGGCCTTATGCAAATATACCATAGAAATAGAAATAGTGTTATTTTTGTGTACGTATAGATTGGTCAATAGAAATAACGACATTAAAGTGTTAATGTAGCATTATGTAATTCACAAACATAGACAGACAGGATACGTTACAGAAAAGAGACAGTATCAAAGTATTTGATAATAAATGGTTAAATATTTAGGGATCTTCAGCATGTAATCAAGGGCACTGAGTCTCTGCAATTTCATATCATGTTACAGTCTGAACTATCCCTGGCTCCCCAACAGAACTGGCCAAGTTCCACTGCCCTATTTTTCAGAAAAAGAAATAAATGGAGTTACCATAGCTTCTACAACAAAGGATATATAAAAATCTGTATGTTGCTGGTAACATTACTTAACAAAGAGGATATATTGTGGATATAATTATGATATATTTAGTGTATTCTAAAACAGAGACATATAATAATACAAAAGTTTAAATATCTGGCTTTTCTGAAATAGAAGAGAATGCAACTTTGAATTTTGAAAAAACAAAACAAAATTATAGAGAGTATGAGAACTATGAGTATATTAGGTTTATTGATATTGTCATAGGTTTTATAAATTCATTGGGGTATCTTTTTAAAGCCTTTTTTTTTTATAGTTGTTATCTATTACCTCCTTGACTAATCATTCTCTGAAATAGCATACTTGCTCTATCAATAAAATCCTCCAATTTCAGAGAGCATCTAGCAATATGTAACAGTTGTGAGAAAGTAGCTCCATAGAAAACGTATTGAGGGATGTTGCTAGTAAGATGAGGCATTCTATTTTAAATCAAAGAAAATGAATGATTTAAAACAAAGAAGCATTAATTTTTTGAAAAGAAACATACTATCAAATGCTATCTTGCAGTTAGCTAGTCCACACGGTACACCTTGTTCCAGGACAAATTTGTCTTTACAGACCCTGGTAGACCCAGCGCTTCTTCGGATCCGAGTAAGTAAAAAGTCAGGATTTTTGCACATGCACAGTAGCTACTAGATCAACATAGGCAAAACAATAACAATGAAGAACCAATCACATTTCTTCACTTGTGTGCACTATGAGTAACAATTGAGATCCATTGTTTTTGCTTTGTATTATCACTGTGATGTATTTTATAAACCACAAATATTTTGTTTATAATTCCAATCTTCCAACTTACTCAGTTCAGAACTTGAGCTGGTAGACCCAGCATAGAGTAAAATAGCTAGGAGTTTGTCTACCCAGTAGTCCAGCATGTATTTTAATTTGATTGGTCATTTCATATAATAGTTTTATTGTTTTGATTGTTGTATTCATTGAATGTTCCGTTCTTTAAATGACGAATGATGATCATTCAAATTATTTTTATATATTTTTAAAGATGAAACATAAAAAACATAATGAATGAAAATGAGATACAATTTCAACTTGCTGCTGTTCAAGGAAGCCTACCATTGATCCAAAGTTATCTTCAAGGTCCAAACAGTGTTCCTGTTGACTGCACTGACGAGGTTTGTCTCACAAGATCTTTGTGCTGATTTTTTAGTTTTTGATAGACATGTCAAATCCAGAAAGGGGGAGGAAGCTTAGGTATTCCAAAATGACCATAGCCAAAAAGTAAATTTAATTTTAAGTTTTAAATACTTTCAGCCTCAAAAAGGTCTCTTAGGTTCCATGTTTACAAAAGTCAAGGTGTAAAATCCATCAAATAATCTTTGGAAAAGTTAACTACTGTTTTTCTCAAAAGCATTTTTTGTTTAAGAGGGATATGTTTAAAAAGCTGCTTTTTTCACTAATACTCAAGAATAGGTAGGTAGCCTTTATATGTTGCCACTACTTTCTGCTATTCAGTGCAGGACTCAGAAGTACTTAACAAAGTGACATGAATGTTTCACACTTCAATCTTATTTACAAGCAATATATATTTTCAGGATGGCACAACAGCGTTGATATTGGCATCAGCAAACAATCATTTGGAAGTTGTAAAAGAACTGATTAGTCATAATGCTGCTGTCAATGTCAGACGAAGGGTAAGTTGGTTGTAAAGAATTATACCATAGAACTAGATTATGTAATCATGTGATTCAAAATCTTTTTTAGGTCCCAGAGGATTCAAATTACATGAGTTCTATTTTGTTCGTGAACTACCTTATCCTGTTCTCTCCTGGGTACTATTAGAGTAATTTTAGGGAAATTTACTTCCTTTTCTTTGACTGAGAACCGAAATTTTTATACCATATATCAATATAGCAATATAGCGTTGTGATTTTCACTATTGTGGTTTCCATTTTCATTGCAGACGGGGACAAGCCCACTATTTTTTGCCGCTCAAGGTGGGCATTTAGCAGTTGTTCAAGAACTTCTTGCAAGAGGAGCTGATATCGATTTGCCTTCTAATGAAGGTGGTACACCCTTATTTGTGGCGTGCCAATGTAACCATTTGAACGTTGTTAGGGAACTTGTCCAACGAAATGCAAATATCCATGCCAAAATGAAAGATGGGGCTACACCAATTTTTGTGGCTGCACAAAATGGTCATTTAAACGTTTTGAAATATTTATTGTCGAAAGGTGCCAATGTAAATCAACAAAGGCAGGTACGTACGTATTAATACTGAATCGCGTTATTTTGTGTTAGAAATAGTTCTGTCATCAACACATATTTTATTTCAAAGTACATGAATAAGTAGATGATAAGTTTTTTTTTATTTCAAGACACAGAAATTTCGGATTCCAGAGGACTGAATTCAAAATAGCAACTTATTCTACTACCAAAAAACAGCGTTTGCATGCATGGATATACCTTCCACTCTTTCCTTAATACATGCTACTTGTGTTAAATGAATTTGTTATGCATTTATTTATCTAGGATCAAGCATCGCCGTTATGGATTGCATCACAAGAAGGACATTTACCTGTTGTGAAAGAGTTATTAGCAAATCGTGCCACTGTTGATCTGGCTAGACAAGATGGTGGAACAGCTCTGTTCAAAGCTGCTCATAAAGGTCACGTTGACGTTGTGTGTGAATTGTTTGCTCACGGTGCCTCCTTGGAACTATTAAAGGTATGTTTTGTTCTTTGTTTGAGTTATGAATAGTGGTAAGCTCGTAAGCAATATACACAAGCCTGGACGATCTTATTATTCATCGTGCAATTTTGTATTAAAATCCGTTTTGGAAAACGATGGCTCATTTGAAAGGTAATCTGTAGTGAAATTATATTATGCAAAAAAATGTTTATTTAAATTTTGAAATCGAAAAGAAAAATTAAGATATTAAATTAGATTTTATTAGATTTTTCTATTTATATTATGGTGTAAGTTTCACATTTGGTACACAAAGTCTTCAATCTTAGCTAAGTTGAAATATGTAATGAAATACCTCCGCAGAAACCACCCGCAAATCAGGAAATTCCTAAACCGCTTTATAGTTTAAAACTAATTTCAGGCTTTGTAGCAAGTAACGAATAATAATAATAATGATTTTATGTTTTTGTAGAATGGTGAAAGTGTATTACATGCAGCTGCTTTGTTTGGTCATTTAAACATTGTAAAGAAACTTGTTGAATCTGGTGCAGATCATCATCTACAAAACAAGGTAACGTCCATCCATGATGGGTCCTGCTATGTAACAACACTCTTACGTTAAATTTTGCGGAGTCATCACTTTCAATTCCATTAGAATAGTTTGTCGATAACTGGAATTGTAACACTCCAAGCCTTTTCTTGAGTCTAGGCTAGCTCAAAATCTAGGAAAAATAATTGGGGAAAAGGGGTATAAATTCAAACAAAAATCAGGGTAATCTATCCGAAGGTTCTTTCACACCCTGCCTGTAGGACTAGTGAGCGTCGATTCCTATCTTCGAGCATGATAGGCCCTTTGGGAGATATGGGTACATACATAAATTTGATATTTAAATTACAAACCGTATGTAATTTTTGAGCTTTAACCGGAAAGTAATATATAGCCTATGCAGGTTTCACACTTATTAATATTGTGATTACCACAAGTAAAAACGCATTTGGTTTATGTACAAGTCTTTTCCATAGGACGGTTTAACGCCATTGGATTTAGCAAAAGAAGCAAATCGTGAGGAGATTGTTACGTTCTTGTCAACTGCTCGAAAATCATATTCAACGACTGTGTGATTTTTCATTTTCTCGATATGTCCAGATGATTGGATTATTGACGAGGAAAAGATGCTAAAAGTGAAAGAATAGGAAATAAATAACAAGATGTGGATCGTCAAGTTATTTTCGGTAAAAACAATGCAAATGGTGATGAAATAAATAAATAATGAACTGGAATAAATAACGTTTAAAGATAACGAAAACGAAGCATACACCACAGAGAACCACTTTATTTTATCATAAGAAAGCTAACTGAATAAATTATATCTACTCTGGTAAAAGAAACACCGATAAATTGAAATACACTTATGAAATTAACTCAAATTGAGAAAAGAACTCAATTTTTCCTTGACTCAAGCAGAGAAGAAACGAAGAAAATTTGCTTCACTCTTGAGATATTTACGTCATCAATGTTAGTATTTTGTTTTAAATACTATTGAAATCGTCATGTTGTACTGTTTGCTATTAAATTTCTGTCTTTTGTACTATTATTATTTCAATTTGATTTAAATGAGCTTTTAGAGCTGCTTTCAAATGGAATTTAAAGGGAAATTTATTTGTTGATGTCAAATTTTTTATTTGCGTTATAAAATACGAATAAGTTAGTAAAAAATTGAAGTTGGAGAACTTCAGGGAATTTTTGTTATAGCTCCTATCAACTTTGTTTTGCTCAAAAACACATCTGCCCGCACTAATGGTAGAACGAAGATTGTTTATACATTATGTGGAATTTTCTTAGTTAGCTAGTTTTTTGTTTAATTTTTGTTCATCAAATAATTATAATGTCCTGTTTTTTTATATGCTTTTTATGAAATGGAATTCAAAATATTAGGATAATGTTTTATTGATAAATTTATGAAGAACAAAATTTATGATACAGTTATTTACTGTACAAAATATTAGTAGGTATATCAACGTGTTTTGATTTGTACATTAAAATAAATTGTAAATTTTTATTGCTGTAACCCACTTAGAATTTTAAGAAATAACTCTATCAATTTTATGCATGAGTATCTTGTTTCATACATTATTGTTGAGGTTATCTTCACTGTTGGCAAACAAACACCTTATCGGAGTTTTGTGAAAAAATGCAATGCATTCTAGATCGATCGGGATCGCATTGGGATTCAAATGTTTCATCACAGATTTCCTGTGGAATTATTAAAAAAAACATTTCAGTTGTGCCGACGCGCCACCAGAATGCACTGGATTTATTATTAACCACTTCTGTTCCGGGACCTTTCAATATTCTTGGAATCATTGGACATCTATTTCTTAACCAAGGACCACTCCTGTTGTATGGGTCGCGGCACTCTTAAGTAACTACCCAGGGGTCCAGAAAATTTTAAAACTCCATGACAAATATAGTTTCATTGGCACATATATGGTTAGCTAAAGCTGCAAATTTATCATTTTTTCACCATTTCCAGACAGTTCTGTGTCCACGAAAATTATTTTAGGAATCTTTGGACTAGTATATTTCTTGACTGGGGACCACTTTCCTAGAAACAACTACATGTCCTTGTGGCATTAACATTTATCTGTTTATCTACAGAGAGCCTCACTCGTTAGGAGACGAATCCATATTTGGCTAATGATAAAGTTTTCAAATTGATCTATATGCTGAAAGATACTTTATCGCAAGCAAAGCCGATGTTTTTTTTCAGTTGCGAGAAAGACTTTGGAGATTTGTTTTATGGAGATAAATCAAATTGTACAGTAACAAAGATAAACTTATATACACCCCTGTTGTGCTCTCTTGTGTTTTAACAAGGAAATTTAGATAGCGTTGGTTTTAATGCTTAACTTTCATATTCTTTCTTTAAATCATGAACTCCCATTGCGAGATATTTTTATTTGTTCGGATTATAAAATAAGACAACATCTTCAATTTATAACATCGTTTCCTCCAATCCATTTCTCTTTCGTCCGTTTTCTCATATATCATGTAGAGAAATTCTTGTATAATTTTTTTGTATTTTATGTTTCATATACTATTATTTTGTAGTTTTATATCTTCTGTAATTTTTTCATCCCCTGTACTTGAAAATCTTTTGTGTTTTGAACCAAATTGTCGTGAAAAATATAAACCATGTTTTTGAAACTTTAGATTGCTATCATGTTGAGATGAAAACCACCGCATTGCTGATGAATTTTTATGTTTTTTCTGTAGTAAGATTTACATACATTTTCTTTCATCTTCGTTTCGATTTGTGATGGGGTATTTACTGACATGTCAAGTTGTTGTAAGGTCTTACACATACAACAGGACAATTTTCAAATTCAACTGGTAAGAAAGTATTAGTAAAAAAAGAAAGATAGTTAGACTAGCAAGCCTTAAGCGTTTCCGATAGAACCGAGAAAACGGATATATAATCCGAAATGAATAAACCATTCGTAGGATTTATTGGTGAAAACTATCGGGTGAGGATGTAAAACCTGTGAGAACAAAATTGTAATAAAACGCACTTTTTCTTTTTCTTTTTGATTTTTCGTCAAAGTTTTAACGTTGCTTGAAATATGACATTTATTTCCATTATTTTAAATTAGAATGTTTTACTAAAAATCCAAAACAGTTTTTACGTGTTATTGAAAAGTCTTTTCTCCCAAAAAATCACATTCTATGATAGGTTGCGTCACAAGTAGAAAGTTATTATGTCTCATCGCTATGAGACATAACAACTTTCAAAATACTGGTTGTGAAAAATCTCTGCTGTTTTATTTGAGCCTAAAAAACTTCTTAGATATATAGAGATTAACTTAGATTTAATCAGCTTTTCTCATCTTTATTTTTAATCTTTCAACTTATCCAAATAAAAGTTTTTCCAGAACCTGTTCATGAAAACGAGGTTTGCTTGTATATAGTTGTTAACCGCAATACCTGTTCATGAAAACGAGGTTTGCTTGTATATAGTTGATAACCACAATACCTGTTCATGAAAACGAGGTTTGCTTGTATATAGTTGATAACCGCCATAAATTTATGAAAACGAGGTTGTTGTGTTTGTTTTCGAGTCGTACTTGGAGTTAATTCTTTTAACCCTAACAGTAATATTTGGGGCTGTGTATTCCTCCTCCTTATGTTCCTTATGATTCTGAAAAATGAAACTTGGTAGATATGTAGATCTAAATAAAAGAAAGCTGTGTTTGACTAAAAAAATCTTATATATCTAATGCATCTAATGTAATCAATAAATATTGAAAATGACCTTCTAAACAAAATATATCAAATGAAAAGGTTATTTTTCAACAGTGATAAAAAAAGAAGAAAGAATGATACAAAACATGACTACTTGTCAAAAAATTGACAAAAAGGTATATTTGAGTATATTTGACCGTAAACAAAAAAGTTGAGATTTTTAGCAGATATTGTGAGGAAACCAAAGAATATTTTTATTTCAATCTTTTTTTGTTCATATAGGGAAAAGACTAACTTAGATTTTGGTATGTAATGATTTGAATTTCATCCTGAAGATCAAAAGAAATAAGCAAAAAACTTTGAGAATGAGGTTTCAAAAAAGCCAAAAGATCGATAAAAATGACAAGCAAAATTTTAATGTGTCGTTAAGAAATAATGAGGTTGATTTATACCAAACTATTATTTTTTCATCAAAATGGCTTATTTCAAGAACATACAACATGTTATCTACCAGGAAATGTAATTATGTTTACTTAGATGTTTTATTGATACCATGAACCATTCAATGATGTATTTTTCCAATCTACATATTGAATATTGTCATTTTTATCGTTTTTTAAGCTTTTTTGGAACCTCATTTCCAAATATGTTTGCTTATAACTTTTGGTCTACTGGATAAAAATCATAGCATTATATACCAAAATTTAAGTTAGCTTTTCCCCTACATGAAAAAAAAATGTTGAAATAAAAATATTCTTTGGTTGCCTCACAAAATGTGCTCAAAGATTTCAACTTTTTTTTTAATCACCCCGGTATACTTTAACCCCTTGAGCCCTAAGAACGCATGCGCACATATGTGTGCAAAATTGACCAAAATACCACTATGTCTTGGAAAGCCCATAACTTTTAAACCATTTAAAATTGGCCCGAACAACTTTTTAAAAGATCATAAAAAGAGCTTTCTTTTGGTACCAAACTTAATTAGTTTATCTAATTCCAGTGTCCAGAAATTCCAAGTTGAAAGTCTAAAAAGTGTAAAAAAATCTTTTTTTCAAAAACACAGCATAGCCAAAGGGTTACAGGAATAAACTTTTGTGTACACAGGACGAAATAAACTTAGCCTGTACACAGGACGAAATAAACTTAGCCTGTACACAGGACGAAATAAACTT
>JAUBWS010071521.1:7505-27642 GCA_032270445.1 Darlingtonia californica
ATAATCTATTCTGCTCTTCATACTATACCCTAGATTCATTGCATACATTTATTATTTGTCATGTTTACCTAAGGACAATACAAATTTTCCAAAATACCGTTTCCACATTGATGTTTTAGCTATGTTTTAACATGAGCCTCGTTTTGAGGTAGGAATCTTAATCACCATTTGCAAAAACATCTCCAGGGCCTCGCAAAAGCTTATAGAAAACTTAATTGATCCATTAAACGGTACTAAAATGAAAATAGCTAGGATAGCTTTAACAAAATATTTCAAACTTGGCTCATGTTAGAGCAAAGCAAAAAAGTCAACTAAAAAACTAAGCCTTATAGACCCCCTTTAAGTTTTTGCCTTGAAGGAGGGGTCTACTGCAAATAGTTTCTAGTCAAGTGCCCGCTTGTTTATACCTATGCCTGAAAAATGTTTATATCCAAAACAGTTAACAGATTTCCTGCAAGATTGACCAAATCATCTGATTAGATTAAAGTTTTCTTCAACTTTCTAATAAAAACAACTTTAGACTGGCAAGCTCATTAAACTGCTAGCCAAAAAGCCAGAAAAATGTCCCAAAGGTAACTTTAATATTCAAGCTGAATTTGGCTAAATTAGCTGTTTTCAACGAATTCTGTACCCAACCACACCCTCCGCCCACTATACTATCTTTTACTTACAAGCCTAGCTGTTTTAGCATGTTTCAAATCTGAAGACTTATGTCCTTTGATGTCTATCGTTTAGATAAAAAAAAAGATAAACGGTAGCCCATTTGTTATAAGCAGCAAGTGAACACCAAAAGAAAACCAATAAAAATTATAATCTGATTTAAGAGGGCTCCTTCGACGTAGGAGTATATATAAGAAAAGGAAAAGATTAAAAACAAAAATTAGACTCGATTAAATCAAAGCAAATCCCATTTTGACGTGTACCAAACAAAATTACCATCTTTTTATACGGTAAATACTATAATGGAGAGCTATCGTTTTGACTCAAGTTTGAAAAGATTGGAAAGGTCTTTTTGTGAGACAACAGCGCGATGAAGAAGGGGAAAGCATAGAGCTATTAAAGTTATCAAAAGAATATCGCTATGGTGGTATAGGAGCTGTTTTTTTTCTTTGATTTGCGACTTAATACATTCAATACGCAGATAAGTCTAGTGTGAAGTAGCTTGGAATCTATTACAAATTCAATCGGTCAAAAAGATAGAAATTCTGTACTTTGAACTTCAAATTCACTTTGTCATACCATATTTACCATTGTAAAGCTGGCACTGAATGTTACAAAGCCATACAGTAACAGAGAAAATTTCTAAGACATTTCTAGCCAAAGTTCGATTTTCAACCTAAACGTTCCAGGACCCGAAGGCTTAGAGACCGCAAAAGCTCCTTGACCCAAACACAAAGGAGAAGTAATCGGGAATATTAGCGAAATTTTCAAAATTGGAATGGATTTCTTGAAAAATGCTTGGCTTTTTACCCGTTGGTCGTTTAAAAAGCGCATAGGTTTTAGTATTTAAGGGAACTTTTAGCGTTTGTGACCATTTTGTTCAGCCAATGTTCCACAAAATTTGAAACATGAAAGTTTTCGTTTTGGAAATTGGACTAAAAAGATTTCCGAAATATTTCTATCCCATTTCTGTTACAAAAAGGTCGAGTGTATCCATTCTAAACCTTTTTTGCCGTGAAGAATATCTTGCTAAAGATTTTCCAAACTGATTGAAACCAAAAATTTCTTCTAAGATGATCATTTATCCCTAATCCATTGATTGATTGATTGATTTATGACAAAAACTTTTTGAAAGTTCCATTGCATCCTCTTACTGACGAAAAAATATAAGCATTTTGGTGCATAGAAAGTAGGTTTTTCACTGAGCAGGCACGAAAGGGATAGAAAAAAAGGTGTATTGAAATGTCGTATACTACCAGGTGGGACTTTTGTCACGCTTCACAGCAGATTTTATGGATTGAGGTTTATATGTGGTTATACTGTGCATAGCACTGCGAAAGCATGACTAGGAGATTATAGAGGATTAGACCAATAACATTTAGATTTAGAACATCTTTCCAAGATGATATTTTGTTAAATTTTTTCAAACAATATTTATAAACAAAAATACAGTCTCATTCTTTCTTAAAAAATTATACAAAACGTTTAGGATAAAAACATAAGAAAATAAATTTTGAACTCTCGATAGGAAAAATAAATGGTTAAGATCTATCAAGTGATAAAAGCCTTAAATAATTTTTACACATTTGTAAATTTATAATTTCTTTAAAATCGGATGAAGCCATTCCAACCAATCACAGCATCATTCCATCTAAAACAAAGTAAAAATGTGTCACTCTTTTAACCACTTAAATGCTGATGACAACTATATTTGTCATGGTTTTTCAAAATGTTTTTCAATCCTGGGGAAGGGTAGGAGATCCGCGACCCATGCACTAGGGAACAGCCCCCGGTCTAGTCTGTCCGATAAACCGTTCCGGGCTTTTTTGCCCTACTCTTGGTCTATCAGCTAACGTCTAAAGTAAGTAAGTAACGTCTATAGTAAGTAAGGTCTATCAGCTAACTACTATAGTAAGTAGATTTCAAAAAATCTCATTTCGAAAATCTTTTCAAAAATATTTACGAGTCTTAGCCGCGTTAACTCTTAACCCTATTTTTCACAAGGGGGTGGGGGCTTTTGGTAATAACTAAAAAATAGGTAAAGATCAGACTTTTTTGGATTTTTCAGTTACCCAATTTCAGTTTTGACAATTTCCGATAATTTTTGAATCACATAAACAGACATTATAGCTGTACCCACAGCAACCCGAGGCAAAATCGATTAAAAATTATGACGTCGTTTTTCTTGTATGACGTGATAATTGATTTTTTATAAGTTTTGCTGACTTTTGCACGATCAAAAATTATCAGAAATCAAGCACCACAAGGTTTCTGTTGAGGCAATTTGCGGCAGACCCTGGATTAAGCGATCGACCGATTGTATTCAGTATAAACATTTTCCGTTTATACGGTGGTTTTGTGCTATAATATGAGCCTCGTTTTGAGGTGAAAAATTTGATTACCACGTGAGAACTCATCCCCAGGGATTCACAAAACCTTAAGAAACTTTAACAGATCATTTAATAGAAAATAGCTGTAGGTAGCTTCGAAAGCACTTCAATATTTAAAAAAGAGGCTCTTGTGAAAACATAACAAAAAGTCAACGACGTATAAGCAGAAAGCTGTATTAAAAATGACTTGGAAATTCTTACTTTGTTCTAATAGTTTCTTCTAAAGTTGATGTTTCTTCTTCTTCACCATTGTCATTACTTTCATATGGTATCACTGTATCTGAAAATAACAAAAAAAGTCTGGTTGATTGAGAATAATAGGAACTATCCGGATCCGGCTTATAACAACACTTGATGACTGTCCAGCCGTTTTGCACACCTTTGATGTACTGTATTATTGACTTCTTAAACGCCGTCAATAGACATTTTAGTAAATTGTAGACAATTTTTTCAGCTTCTGTGATTTTGAACAAATTCAACTTTCACACAAACAAGTTCAAATTCTTCCACGAGTTACTTACCGATTGTTAATTTTACATCAAGATTGACAAATCCAACATGTCTTGGTATTCCCTGGTAATGATAAAGATCAAATCTCCTCTCCTGCTTCCTACAACGAACAAATGCATTGGTCTTAGGTTATAAGTATAGTGGTCCGTTTTTATAAAAATGCGATCTAAATCAACCTTAATGGCAGGAATTTTCACGAAAACTATTTTCACAATAGGGTATTTTAGCGAACTTTTTAGAAAACTTGAAATCGGTGAGTATTCAGCAAGAGTGCATTGTAAATCTTTTTTTTTTTGGCAAAATTATCATTATCGTTTTAAATAGCCAAAATTACTTTAACCTTTAATTCCAAAAATTTCATCCGTAAAATTTTCAAGTCGCGAGGACCCCCATTCGCGAAAATTTCTCACCGTAAAATTTCTTCCCTTAAGGTAAATCATAAAGCATTTCATGCGAAATCACATGATTGTTTTATATAATCCAAAAAAATTAAGTTTCGAATAACAGATTGAAGTGATAATTTACACTTACCAATCATTCGTAAGATCTTTCTTTAGACAAAACAAAACACATAATCTACTATTGTTCTTAGCAACCCATATTGGATAAAATGGCGTTTTCAGACAACTTCCCACCTGAAAAACAAAAAAACAAATTCAGAAAAGGTAAACACAGAAAAAAACAGAATCAGGTTTCCTTGCTTAATCTTCCACGCCTTGATCAAAAAAGTAAACTGCACTAAGGGTACGTGAGAATCATCGATCTATTGTTCAGAAAATGAATTCTTGATACAGTCCACTCCCGATAACTCGAACCTCAAAGGACCAAGAAAAACTGTTAAGCTTAGCAAACTTTCGAGTTATCGAGGGGTTTTAATAAGAGGTACTGCGTCAAGTGAACGATGAAATGAGTTAGAGTTAATGAAAATTCAAGTAATCGAGGGTTCGAGTTATCGGGATTCTACTGTAGTTTGTTAAGATTTTTAACGCACTTCTAACATAATGACATTTCTGTCGGTGTAGGGGAATTTGAAATTTTTCGTCCTACAGGTGTGTTCAAAAAGCCTATTCCATTTAATTAGCTGGTTACCTACTTCCAATTCTCATTACATTTCAATTAATGTGCATAAGATAAACTCCTGGACTTTTTACAAAGTCCTTGAAGAACAGACACGAATACGTGAAAATCAGGGGGTTTGTAAAGTAGGAAATAAATGTCTTTAAAATCCAATTTAGACACCAATGAATAGGGAGAGGGAGAGATATTTTCTTTTCAGATACCTGGAAATTCTTTGGGTCTGTAAATTCTTCATGAGTTAGAAAACCAATTTCATTTCTTTTTTTGATTCCCTTTTGAATAATTTGCTAAACAAAGAGGAAAACACAGAAAAACATTACCAAAGACATAATTAAACTAAATTTTGTTGACAAGCAGATTTCTACGTGTTCAAACTTACCCTATTTTCCATGATATCAAAATATTCGCATTCCACATTAAATATATTCGGGATTGCTTGACCACAGATACCTAGATTCATCAAGGCCTGAAGAGACAAAACAAAACACATGTAGCAAAATTTGTAACAATTCTATCATAATTACTCACTTCTTGACTGACTAACTGACCGACCGACCGACCGACCGACATCATTGATTTAACTAATGTATGCAAGGTTGTAAAAAATTTTGTTTACTAACCTGGCTACGATATAACAGGCTATCCTGATTGCTCTGTAACAAGCCATGTCGCAATTCACGAAAGTCTTCAAGCAACCTGTGGAAATAAAACTGCAAAATAAACTTTTTCCAATTGATTGCGGGTAATTTCTACTACCGAAAGATGTTGAATTCTAGTCACTCGCAAGTGCAGATTTATAGGATACTACAGGAGCATCATAGTGCTAGTCTAACTTGTGGAATATTTACCATGGAGCTAGTAGATTTTAATACCTCAGTAGACTGGTAAACAAAAAGAAAAAAAAAATACACTGAAAAAGGGAAAGCCACGACAAAGAAAAAAAATATGGTGGATTTTTTCCTCCGAGATTTTCCGTACGGCACTTCCCAGACTTTTCCCATATCCAGTTTTGTGGCTCTAAAAATCTGAATAGCTCGCCAGTCTAATACCCTGGTAATTATCGTCACCGAAAACCTCAAAATTTTGACTAAATCGGGAATCTTAGAATTTGTGATAAGCAATATTAACTAAAAGGTCACTCTTCCTACATCGGGATATGAGTATATTTTACGGTGGGAATATTCCAGTAACAAGAGTACTAAACCAGCTTGATTGTGTGGATTTCAATTCATATCATACATGGCTTTCCAGTTAGAAAAAAATGTTGTTTTCTTTCTGCAGCATTCTCAAATGAAACGATTTTGTGATTGATAGTATACAATAGAGATGTATAAATCTCGCCTCGGTAAATACTCTTTTGAGTATCTTCTGTAAGCTTTCTAAGAACGGAACTCAGAAATCGTAGAAAATGAAAACATTTTTTTTCTAGTTCACAGACTACGAATGTTGCAAAAATAATAAAAGAAAGATGGCGAATAATTAGCGTTAAGAAAAAAGGGCAGGAAAATGTACCTATTCAATCCCCTTGATAGCATCATCGAATATAAAAATGATATACAACCTCCATTCTCCTGAAACTAAGAAAGAAAGAAAGAAGCTAAACCCTTGTTCAACCATCTTATTCATCTCAAATCGAACTGAATAAATTTCTTAAAAAAAGTTTAAGTCTGGCATTAAAGTCAATTATAATGCGATGTTTGAACTGATGGCGTATTATCCGACACCCACATGTCGCATAAAACGATGAAAATGCAAGTGCATTTCATATAGACAGTCCATTTCCTGATAAATGTTACATGGTACAAGACACTGCGCATGCGCATTTAACTAAAAATGCTGATTCATTATTTTGTATGTAAACATAAACAACACTCTGGAAGAGTGATCCTTTGCCTATATTACAATTCCTTGTAATATTTATGCTTTCACTTTCAATTTTCACTGACAATTAGTTCGTTGCGATTGAAATACGATGCACAAGGCCTAAGAACAAAAAGGTCAGTAGGATCACCAAATCCCAGTGAGGTGAATAATTCTAGCCAGTCTGGCTAATGTAGCTTGTACGTTTTCTTAAAGCTAGACGCCTGCTCAGCTCCTTCAGTGAAATAAATTGTCTGCGAAAACCAAAGCTATTCATTGTTCATATTTTACATAGCGGAATATTAGAAAACTATTGGCATTATATGTATTCAGTCATTTAACGTTTGACAAGCATATGGAGAACTTACGGATGGATTACAATAAACTTACTCGTTTTAAGTTACGCCGAATGAATTTCTCCAATTCATCTGAATTGGTGAACTTGAATAACTCCATCTAAAAAAGGAAGAATTCTCCGAGTTTCTTTTTTTTTGTCTAAAAAGATTCTTTATAACCTCGCACATGAATCTAGATTTGTTGACTCAATGAAAGTTAATAAAAGGAGGCAAACATTTTAACCTATTCCAGGCAGGCTTTTTCGACTTTTTCAAAGGCAGTGGGCTTTTTGCTAATACCTCAAGTTTGACATATACTAAACACTTGAAATTTGGCATGGTAATAGAGTTACATAATATAAACCTAAACATTATCAAAGAATTCCGCCATGTTTTGAAAAAAGCGATTTTTTGAAAAATAGTGCCATTTTTCTAAGGGCTATAACTCTTGACTGGAATAAGATTTTTGAATTCTGTTTCGATATTTGAAAAAAAACGAAAGAAAAACTTTTCATAAATCAATCATCAGATTTTTATGAAAATGAAGTCCTGAGGCTATAGAGCGCGCTAAAAACGCTAAACATAGAAATTTTCTGAAAATGTGCCTAATAAGATTACATTAAGGTACTGAAAGTTTCAAGCAACCAATGTTTTCATATTTTGAGGTATAGGAGCATTTACCAGGTGGTGGGCCAAAAAGCTCTCCCCCTGCCTGGAATAGGGTTAAAGAACAAAAATACCCCTTAGAGCTATACGAAAATATTTACATAGACGTTTTTCAGCGTCTCAAATAAATGCGCAAATGACAAAGTGTACATCTCGTTACCAAACCTTTTCTGTTATCCTGTCTTCTTTATATGAAGATTCACTGATAAACGTGCAATTCCCTATAGGTCTGAAAGGAAAAAAACAATCAAAATAATATAAATAGTGAAATATCGCAACAATTTTGATTTTCTACTTAATTCGTGCAAAATGATGAGGATTTTGTAATTTTGCTCTTTACAGTTCTTTGCTTCATTACAGTTTTGCAATGGAAAATTAGGGAAGAGGTTGTTAGTGTTAATTTAAATAAAATCTCAAGTTAAATCTCCAATCCTCATCATATATTTTGCACGAAATTGTAGACTTTTCAAACTAGTGCTTACATTACTCAAATTTGAGCAACCCAAATAGGCAAGAAAAGAAAAGACTATTGGGAAACTTACAACGCAACAACTGCTGTTTTTTTATCTCCACATTTCCATAACATATCCGATAAAGCAAGACATAATACACGTTCTTGTGATTTCTCAGACGGAAATAGCCTACATTTGGAGAGAAAGTTTATATATGCTTTGAAGATACTTCCAATAACAACATAAACAGCCGTCCCTCTTTCTAGCAATACTAGAGTGCTAGTCACCCCCTTTCTTTTTGATCTTGAAATTTATGTTGAATTTTTTCGTTACTCTAAAACTTTATAAAACCACTTTTCCGTGACAAGGTCGAAAATCGATAGCTAGTTCCAATCCGGCTTCAGACTTTAACTCACTTAATTTTGTTGCTTCAATAAATAAACTTTGTTAGTCTTTCTGGGTCATCGTGGCCTATCCTAGACGTCAAAGGGTTGAACTTTACTTTTGTCTAACACTCTTAACCCATATCCCGAACTTCCGCTAGATAGAGCGACACCGATATTGGGCTTTTCCAGAAAAAACTTTAAACCCTATGTTGAGGACATCGGACATCCAGGGGGTGCTGTCACAAACTGTGGACGTCCAGGGGGTAATGTTTTGCTAAAAAATTTTTGCGGATTTTCAGGGGGTCTCATCTGTAAAAATTACAAAAAAGTAAGTGAATGTCCAGGGGTATCGATGCGAAATTAGGACAAAAGGGGGTTGGGTTATAATTTTTGGACATCCAGGGGATCATGATATTTTTTATGCAAGTCCATATCCTCAACGTAGGGTGAAAATGTTTTCTGGGAAAGCCCATTTATTGTTGATAGCCTCATTAACCTAGACCCGCTTGAAGGCTGATCATTTGATTTCAGGAGGACCCATAGACAGACATCTATAACCATAGAATTTTCGTCCAAACAAGCCTATTTGTCGAAGTCCAGGAAAACGTTAGGATGACTGTCTTTCACTCACGGGGATCGCGCGAGTCCACGTGTACAACTATTCCTTGCTTCCTGGGGTCTAGAAATAACGGGCATTAACCGTTTTTCCAATGAATAAAAGAAGCTACCAATACCCTCTTACCCTCTGCCTTCGAACCCATAGACACTTAGGGCATAGTAGAAGTATAAAATAAAAAATAAAAACTTATTTGGTCTTATAAAGGTGGCTTTTAAAAACTATATAGAACATTTTTTTCTAATATATACTTTGCGAATCTACAAGGTAGAGGAGAACACTAAGGATGATGCCAGAACAAGTTTTTGAATTTTCATTACATTACACCCTCCACTATACAGATGTCACCATACTGCGTGTTAAAGTAAACATACCTTTCAGCCAGATCGGAGTGTACAGGTTCGATGTTCAAGAACAATAAATATTTCATGATAACAGCTTGTATGGAAACCATTATTTCAGTTGGACCATCCTATAAATAGGGTGATTATCTTTTACCTACTTTCGAATTCGTCGCTGACTAGTTATTACTGAGTTCAGGACTTAGGGGTCTCGAGACCAATGCAGGCTCGGCTTTTGATGGTGAAAATTACCTCACCGCTAACTTCACAAGTTTCCCTGTAGGTCTTTCGAGGAAGGAAACTAAGAACTTCATTGATGACAGTTCACAAAGAGCAGTAGAGGAAAATTATTTGAATAAAATAATACAACACAAGTCACGGGTCCCAAGTTTGACACCTTCTTCATAATTACAATTCTCTGTTTAAGATTCTCTGTCAGAATTGCCAGGAAAGCAGAGCTTCAAGTAAGAGTTGACCTGAATAAATAGTACGAATCCAAATCCGAGCTTAATTGAAATGGTTGGACTATTTAAAATGCACCGTAAACAAAAAGAACATATAACAGCCTTAATTAAGTAAAAAACACCAAATTTCTTAACATTTAACGCTGAAAATATGATAAATCGATATGATTGCGGCTGATAAAAAGGTTGTAGCGAAGAATCAAAGAACTATGTAAAACTAAAAACGTAACAGACGTACAAAATTGGAGAAAAGCAAGTTGATTTCATACCTTGAAATACCTCAAACCATAATGATTCGTTTTGTAAAATTCTATGGTTTGTTGTCTCCACAGCAAACTGAATGAATTCTCCGTTTGACCAAACAATAAAAACCTCAGATTCTAAAGGAGTTGGAAAGGAAGCATACTTAATATTGTTTGATGCATTGACTTTAAACTCATTGTGTGTCCTAAACTTCGATGAGACTGAGGCCTTTGATGGTGGTGAAAATAGGTTCTTCCAATAAGGCAATCAAAAAGAATTGATTTAAAAAATAAGATCAAAAAGAACTGCCCTTAACAGGAAAAACTCCTACAAATTTACCTTTTGAAGTCAATTTAATGTGATGTACTTTCCAATCCTTACAATCAATCGATCTTAACTCTAGGTAAATCTTGCTTCAAAAATGAAATTTACGGAATCCATAATATTATGTAAAAGCCTTTCCTTATATTGTTGTATTGTGACAGTATTCTACAGTAAACTCCCGTTAACTCGGACCGTCAAGGGTAGGGTAATAAATAAAGTGTTCGACTTAGCGAATGTCCTAGTTAAAAGAAGCTATCAGTAAGTCGGGAAGTCGTAAGTTGAAAGCGTTTGGGTTATCGAGATTATCGAGGTTATCGAGGTTATCGAGGTTATCGAGATTATGAAAAAAAATACTATTTCTCAGATATAGTTCTGGTTTTGATATTTCTACAACCAGCAACCTTAGACATTTCATCTTACCAGAAATCTTTCAAAAAAACAAAGTTTTTCAAACGACTGACGCAACGATTCCATTTTCGAAAATTTAAATCTTACTAATTCGAAGTGAAAGTCCTAGTCAAGTGGAGTTTTTGGCTGAAGGGACCCCAAAAATTAGTACGAGTTGGCGAATATCGGAGGTGATAAAGAAAAACCAAGGCGTATTGAAAATCGGTCCGACTTATCCAGGGTACGACTTAGCGAGAATCTACTGTATCCTAAGCGGACTTAATAGGTCCAGATACGGTGTTATAGTGAGAAGGTAGTCAGTTTTACGCTGCGTAGGAGAATTTAAGTGACGGTAATACAGACCTTGGCAACACAGTAGCTAATTGGTCTTCCCTGTAGTTTGTCATCAATATCTCTCTGCGGTAATATCTTGCTGTTGGGATTCTCCAATAGTACCATTTGTTTATCATCTTCAAGTGTCTGTTCAAGCCAATCCGGCATGATGCTAGGAACGACGTTCAACTCCAGCTTCCTCATTTCTGATTCAACCTATGAAAAGTTTTCAATTCGGAAAAACATCAAACTAGTAGTTTAGCAAGAATGCTTCACTTATTTGTATAACTGACTTTTTTTAGCAGATTTCGCAACTTTACGTAAGTTTTTATAGTTTTATATAAAAAAAATTGTAAAATTATATCCATTCAAAGATTTACGGGCAACATCCATTCTCAATTACTGTAATAAACTGAGGGTTGAAAAACCCCTATAGATGGATGATCAAGAAAACAAGTCCAATCTTAATCAAGATGTTATCGAAGTAAACCTTATCTATCTTTTCATTTTCCAGGTCCATCTCTGATTCTCCAGATCGTTGCAGTTCGAGCTGCGAATGTTTTCTCATTTCTTGCTGCGATTTGATTGGTTCAATGTCACCATTGTTATAACGTTCTTCTGGGTCTTCCTTTTGTTTCTTTGATTGTTTCTTATTCTTGTGCATTGCCGGAGCCGAGTGTGACGAATCAATAGCCAACGATTTCGCCACAATTTCAGAGGTATCCTCGCACTGCTGTAAGGTTTTAATGAACTGTTTGGCGTTAATAATTCCTGTTTTGGATTGAATTGGTGATCTCGAGTTTTTAGAGTATTTTACGCTCTTCGGCCGATTCTTTGAAGACATTTTGGGCTTGAATAAAAAAGAACAATATGTAATATGTTATTCTAAGATTTTATTCCTGTGAGAGGGGGAGGGTAATAGCTTTTAGAAATGGGCTGGCATGTGCCACCTAACGTTCGAAAACCATACCAATATTTCTTATTCCCTTTGGAAGGTTCTTTAGGACTCTTGAAGGGACAATTTTCGTAAACTTCCCCAAATTTTGGAAGAAACTCAAGAATTTTATCCAAATTTGTAAAACTACAAGCCTTAAAAGGAAGCAAACTCAAATTTCGTGATTTTGGAACCCTCAGCGGGACTCTGAAGGATTAAATAGTTGGGGACTCCCCACCCCCTCCGCACGGGTAGTTGTTGGAGAAATAATTCAGCTCTATTATTTAGTTGTTGTTTTTATTTATAAAAAATACTCAATTTCGATATTACACGTAGTAAAAAGAGTACTAAATAGGCGATCAGTCAACAGACAGTTGCCAAAATTATATTACATCCATCCAGCCTCGTTTCCATGAAATTTTCTATAACGACTTATTATGATACTTCCAGAATTCTGTAATTTAAGGCAAATAAATATCGATAAATATGTTGTCAAAGAAAACGTGAAAACGAGGCATGGCTGTACAAGGATATTTTGTTGCCAGAGAAATTGTAACGAAAACCAGACGAAAACAGAACAAAAAAAAGTCGGGAATAACTATTCACACGCGCTCTTTCTTTTGACTTGCATCACTGTGGTTTCGATATTAGGAGTTTTATATTTTGCAGTCTCAATGTGATTATGATGTGAGTTCTTCCCGAACTGCTATCAAGGAGGGTCCTACCTTCCTGAAAACACCTCCGGATACCATGCAGAATTAACAGTGATTGCCGAAAGCCTCACAAGAATTCGAACTCAGATCCCCCGTCCAAGCGAACAGCGCCTTAGCCACTCGGCCACGGCTCCACAACAATGAAATGATTGAATTGCGGTATCATTTAACAAATTTTAGATATTACAGAATTATACTTCCGTTCATGTTGCGTTAGAAATGCGTTGAAATTATCATTTGCGGCAATCTATATGAGTTTTATAGCTTTAAATTTCGTGGCATTCTAAATTCGCGGTCTCCTAAGCATAACAAAGGCGTGAACTTTTAATGCCACAACATTTTCATCCAATATAAAGTAATATTCAATATTCAATAATATTCAATATTCTTCAAACCACTTCAAAGAGATGATGTGCAAAACTATCTTAGTCTTATGGAATAATTTCAAATATATATATTATAATAAAATTTGATTTTGTTCTTTATACATATATTTATAACGGAATTATGTTCGTTTGTTGAAAGAGTGAAGAGTTTCCAGACATATATCGCATTTTTGAAGACCACCTGAGAACATATTTAAAAATATTCCCAACACTTTTTGGCTATGGTAACGCAGTTAAATCTATGCTACCAGCTAGATATTTTCGAATAAATGTGTGAAAAATCTTGAATGCGACGGTATATCTTGTTTGGTGTTGACCTCCTGGGTTTTTGAAGTGTTGAAGAATAGTATAGTAAGAAAATCTGGGGGATTTGTAAGGTAAAACCATCGAATTTTAAGTAACTCCCTAAACTAGGTATTTCTTGGTATAAATCTAGTACAAAACTGAATATTTCAGGGGGTCTGGGTGACATCAATGAAGAGTTTAAAGGAATATTAACGGTGTTCTACATCAGGATTCGAGAAAAATACTGGAATGCATCTTTCTTTGGAGAACTAAGAAATAGCGTGATATTCCCCTTCGAACTATAGTTTTATTATATAGCTGATCTAGAAAAAAAAACAGTCTAGAATCCCAAATTAATCTCAATAATTCTGTGGTTTAGCAAGAAAGGATTATTTAGAGCTTACGACATCCAAATTTGTGGTTTCTGATACTGAAAGAAATATCTTAACAAATAAAACATGGAAACAGAAACTAAATATCTACAAAAGCGGTTTTCTGGTAGAAAGAGAATCGCTCAGGGTAAATTCACAAATTCCACGGCGCTTTCAGAAAAGAACAAATGATGTAATCGACAAAAGTTCCTGATTTGCTTTTGATCTTGATAAACCATGACCATTTGGGCTAAAAGGCCCAAAATGTTTTATCGGATAGACTAAGTTTCAGCAGATCTTCCAAAGTTTTTGCTCAAAAATATACGATTTTATGCCATAATTTATACAAACGAAAAAACAAAGTTTCTATGAACAATAGTAAAACATTTTCGGTAGAATCGTTTTATGTTTTATTGCTCAAATCTGATCTTTTATAAACGGTTTTCATTTTGAAAATAAAAAGGTTTCACTACGTTAGGGTCAACCTACCGACGGCTCTGTTAGTTCGTTGTTTGTTCAGAGTTGTTCGCGCACAGTCGAATCATTATAAGGTAAAATAAAGTGCATCTTAACTTACTATTTCAAGTTTCTTTATTTCGTGTGTTATATATAATGCTATTGGTATAAAACCAATGATGGAAATGTTTTATGCGAAAACAATTTTTTGTCGGGCTTCCGTTGAACTTTTTCTGCTACCCGTTTCCACAGGAAAAACTTTTTGTATTAACAGTCTACCAAAACCTCAATAACACGCTCTGTTTTCAGCGTTAATGTAAATTAACGAAAAATCCTTAGTCAAGTAAAACCGGTAAAAAAGACAGCGCCTATAATATACACCGCTTTTAATTGAGATCAACTTGAATCTAAAAGTGCAGCAAAATTTGCCAATCGAAACGGTAAAAGCAAAGTATTTAATTAGAGTTTACCATTGTCGAACTTAAACAAACTTCAACACCAAGGTTGCAAATCAGGAAAACAGAAACAAACGTTTTGAAACCTATCTAAACATCCCAACGCAAGATTTAAACTAATACAAAGCTTCCCATAGAGGCCTAAACTACTTTAATCACCAAATTTATGAAAACGAATATATGATAATCGAAGTAAACGAGTAGACAAAAAGAAATAAAAAACATAGATTTTACCTCTTCTTGTAAACTATGTGACCTCTGTTTAAAACTTATCATTTTCCTTGCCGGATCGACCGCATCGCTCACCCTCCGGGTCTTCGGTGAACTTGAAAGGCGTCTTTGCAAAGACTGTGGAAGGGCGTTTCCAACTTGTTGTTGTTTTTGGTGCTGTTTTGACTTGAGCGAATCCTTCCGTTTGCTTTTGGATTTCTTGACATGATTTAGGCTGGCTTCAAAGTTTAAGTTGAAAAAACAAAAACATCACAGAAAGTATGTGTTAATATTCAATTCTATGATAAAGTTAGAGTAAAATTCTGACCCAGTTTTAAGGGAATATTACAAACTCTTTATTTTTAAGTGCAGCAACTTTGGCAAAGGAAACGTAAACTTTCGGGAATGATCAAACAGAGATTTTTCATAAGAAAGGACGTTCAAAACAGCATTCTTTATCAATACCATCTTGTTTAAAAAGGCCAGGGGGGGGGGGGGGGGTACTTAACCAAAATCTGGTCCGGGTACCTCTTTTTATTTCATCCAGTCTCATACAGCGTCGCGAAATCCGCAAAATTCAGCCCCAGGTAGGTTTTTTATCTGGAAAGTCTCACGTAGGGTATATTATTTCAAGCTTAAATGGAGTTTTATTGAAAAAAAGGGTATACTTCACTTTCAGTGATTTTGCTTGGGTATAGTTGGAAAACAAAGGTAAAATTAGTTATTAAAAGAAGATATAAAATTATTCGAATGGCCTGGAACTGAAACGTTTGTAAAAAGGTTTTTGCGAAAATGGCGAAAAATCGCCAGTTACCAGTCTATCATATTACTCAGCTCCAGCTAAAAAGCTTTTAACTGATGTGCAGGGAAGACCACTAGTTTGTGGTAATATCCTGCAGATATCCTTGAATATCAACACTCACCAATAGGAAGTTGAAAAGGTTCTACGATTGAATCTTCATCTAGGTATTCCTCAAGTAGAAGGTTGCCGGTCTTTTCCAAAATCTGGAAGGAAAAGAAGATGAGATCTGGTGACGAATAGTCCAGCGGGGTCAAAAGCCAGTCTCAAAATGATTGTTAGTATAAATTTTAATTTTTGTAAGGAAGCCTGACAGAAGTGCTTTACTAGGCTGGTTCCTTAAGTTAACCTAAATTGTCTAAGACAGTCCAAGACAGTTTATACGGGATCTTTTAGAGGGGAATCTTATTGATTTCATTTCTTTAACTTTTGACACTAGTAGGCTGTTCCTATAGCAACCCTATAACCATTCTCAATAATTCTTCCTCGCATTATAAAGTCCTCCTGATCTTTAATCTTACTAATGTCCAAGTAAAAACTAATTTTAGAGAAAATAATAATAATCACCTTGTCCTTGTCACTCTTGTTTAATTCTCTAAAAAAGAAAACACATAAAATTATTTTGGCATGGAGTTATTCAATAGGGTGAATATTCGAAACAAAAAGTAGTTACCTAATTAATTTGTTACATTCAGTGTCAGCAGAAACCAATTATAGTTGCGGCAAAAAGATCCGATTTTTTTTTACTTATGGAAGGTTCTAGATTATTGGGAGAAATGGAATGTTTAAATTTGGATTTTTATGGTACAAAAAATTTAGCATTACATTATTCTATTTAATAAAGTTAAATAAGACCTACAATTTCCTCATTACTTTATTCATGATTTTCTTAGTTTTTCGAAAAAGTAATTTGTAAAACGAAATGCGAATGGTGTATCTCGAGGGGAATGATCGGTTTTTTCATTAAACGAAAATCTCCTCTACAGTACCTTTTGGAAAAGAATCCATTTGTAGCATTCTCTTCTGCTGGCATTTGTTTCTGCTCCACTAGAGGTAGGGAAAAGCAAAAATAAATACACACCGAGCACTTTCAAATACACACTTTCAAGTTTCCTCATCCACATAGCCTTTAATATCAATATGTATATCAATAGACGCTAAGGATCAGTGAAAAAACATTTTAAAAAATATTTGATTTTTACATCTTTCCCGTTTTTACAAGTCATACAGTATGCAGAACTGATAAGGTTTTATTGAACCCTTCAATTTCTATAATATTTCATCACTTTGATAAAGTTTGGACATTTTCTGCACATCTTTCTTGTTTTTATATCCAGATAAGTGCAATAACCAAAAATTAACCTCTATTGAAATAATTCTTGATGACAAACTTACATGGTACAGTAAACTGTCTGTTCAAGGATGGTCTTTGCTTTTTTGAGTCAACACCTTTTTTAACAAGCTTTGGAAGTCTAGTCGGATATTTCTGCTGATAGTAACAGTAATTTTGACTACTGGTCAAACTTGCATGTTTTGAATCTGAAGACCATTGACTAGCACCATTCTTGACATCCATATCATCATCATTATAAACAAACTGTTACATGTCCTTTACAATAGCCATGAAAAATTTAGTTCCATAGACATTTAGTCTGAAATATGAAGCATATAACAGAAATCATAAAAAGTGATAATAGAGAATAAAAAAGAACTAGACTGTAGAGTGCTTATGAATAAGAGTTAAAATTATGAATTAGTTGTGAGCAGGTATTTCTGTAAAAAAGCGAAGGTGCTGTACATCATAACACACATATTTTTATCAGCAGCAAAAAGATAAACTTTAACAATGCAGCCCTGTTTACTCATAGTACTTCAGACTTTTTAAATACTTTATATATACAGCAATCAGTGGTTGAAATATTATAAATCTATAATATAAAGTTCAATCACAAAGCCTGTATATGACCATTTCAAAAATAATTGTAATAGTAAGACATTCGCTGTCAATGTATACTCGTTATTTCTGGGTCAAAATACTGAACCAACTTCAAACAACCTGGTAGAGAACGTGTTAACCAGCAATGATGAAAACATAGAAAATGCTGAAACTAGTTAGATACATCTCTGTATCACTGCTCAGTGTGACACCCTTCCCGGCAGAAAAATGTACCTAAAGCTTGTCCCTGCTGAGAATACATGGCTAAATTTTGTCCCCTGGGGAAAAAGTGCATCCCCGGTGAAATTTTTGCAAATCTACATTCCCCAGTACAAATAACAGTAAAATCACTGATTCCCAGCAATTAGCTACTGCAACCTAGAAATTTCCCGGTGGGTACAAAGAGTTTTCATTACTGTCCTTCTCTAATATATTCATAATAAAAAATAAAAAATATATATATATATATTCCAAAAATTCTTTGTTTTTTGTTTAGGAGAAGAGTTACTTAAGATTTGGTATATTATACTTTGATTTTTATGGAGTAGATCAAAAGTTATGAGTATAAAAGTGAGAAAGTGATTTTTGAATTAACGCAAAAAAAGAACAAAAACGGCTAACAAAAGATATACTGAAAAACAGACAAAAAACAATGCAAAAACTTTTTTTATTCATTAGAATAAGTTCCCTGGTAAAGTTGTCAGTACATGTGGTGATGTAACATGGCCTCCACGTTCTCCAGATCTAACAGTTTGTGACTTTTTTTGTGGGGTTATTTAAAACAGCAGATATGGACACAACCTCAAAACCAACTTCCACAAAATCTAAGAGAGCTGAGAAATGCCATACAAAATGCTGCAACCAATCTTAATCAATCCATGATACGTGCAGCTTTTGATGGAATGGTACATCGTTTAGATAAGTGTACACTAATTAATGGAAACACATTTTCTAATGAAGAAAAAAAGTTTTTGCATTGTTTTTTGTCTATCTTTCAGTATATCTTTTGTTAGCCGTTTTGTCCATTTTTTTCCATTTTTCAAAAATCACATTCTCCCTTTTATGCTCATAACTTTTGATTTACTGCATGAAAATCAGACTGACCCACAGTCCTGTTCTATGACGGGGAACATCCAAAAATGGTCTTTCCAGTATTTCATAGGGGCTTAAATTATTGATTTTTAAGGTGGGACCTGGAACCCTCTTTAGCGTATGATCAACTTCAAAAATATGGCACAATCCCTTTAAGAAATAGAAGTTTTAACTAATGGTAAATTTCTGATTATCTCAATTTTTTGAAAATTTTAGATCTTCCATTTACCATTGCAGTATATAAAATTAACAATTAATTCATCTACGGTGGCTAACCACAATGACTAGCTCTTGGCTACTTGGTTAGTCTCCAGCCTGAGTGATAAAAGCACGTCTATCTATCTATCTATTATTATCAATTACCTACAATAATTTTGGTAATGAAATTCTTCAATCAAAAAGGGATTTTGCATAGAAAAATAATTTTTTGATATGCTGTAGAGCTTGAAATTCTGTTCAGAACAGTTTTTAAGGTTTTTCAAAATTTTTCCTTTTCACGAGCAAAGTTTTATCAATCCTCCATATAGGAAATATAACTTCGCTAAAAAGAATAATAACCAATTTTATTTTCCATAAAGAAGTCAACCAGTCGGCCTAAAAATGATAAAAAAGGGGTGAATAAAAGAAGACTTTCTATTCTATAAAAAGTCTTAACAACTTTTTGAGCTCTACAACATATATCAAAATATCAAAACATTCCAGTGATATAATTTTCTAATGTAAAAAAGTCTGATTAAAATTCTACTTTTTGCCATCTCTGAAGCCTTTAAAAATAGTATATAACATAGAAACTGTCAACCAATCAGTGACATTTCTTCAAGATATTTTTTATGGAGCACCCAGAGTACAAAATACAAAAAATAGGATGGCGACGGACGAACCCATCTACACATAACAAAAGCTAAAATTTCATATAAGGGTGCAAGCTAAAATAGAAAGAAAAAAAACAACAACAAACATTACATTAGAGAAAAATGATATAATATCAAAAGGTGAAATATAAACGTAACTATACAAACAATGTAGAGATTTAGAAAATGAAAGAAAATATACTACATCTAACGTTTTCTGTTATGGAGTGACACTTTCAGTTTCGAAACTGGAAGCTCTAAGTACAAACACACCGCACGCGTTGATTTTACCTCACTTGTAACGTCGTGATGGTCGAATGGTTAAGGCTCTAGCCTTACAATCATATGTTGGGTGGTTCAAATCCGACTCAGGTCAAATTTTTTTTTTTATTTCAGCAAGTTTTAAATAAATTTAATGATTTTACGATTATTTAGATTAAAGATTTACAGCATTCCCAAAGCATATAAAACTCTTTGCTTTGAATGAAACAAGGGAAGGCCACAAGTAAAATAATCGAGGTTTTTACCGGATTGATCTCAGTATAAGCTTGCCGATAGTGCTTGCCGATAGTACTGTACAACCAACTTAGCAACTTTGCCATCTT
>JAUBWS010071533.1:0-13780 GCA_032270445.1 Darlingtonia californica
CTTTTGCTAGGGGTATACAAGTGTGTTATAACCATGCAAATTTCCATACTTTTCCACCTGCTAAAAGTTGAGAAACACTACATATTTTCTGAATGAGTTGTTACCGTGCAACACATCTTTGTAAAAGGCTATTTGCAATTGAGTTTCAAACGAACATGTCTAGCATAAGTTTTTCTTAAATACTTGCGTTTAATTGATTAATATGGGCATTGTTTATTGTTTGTTCATCGCCTCTATGTAGGAGTGAATTGAGAAATATGTCATACAGGTCAAGAAGACAGATTGAAGTCATTAAAGTGTCCTTTTCTTCGCATTAAAGTGATGTATAATGAAAATTTGATGGCTTTTAGCTCTCCTCTTGGCTTGCACAATATAGTTTTGGATTCACTTTTGCTAGGGGTATACAAGTGTGTTATAACCATGCAAATTTCCATATTTTTTCACCTGCTAAAAGTTGAGAAACACTACATATTTTCTGAATTAGTTGTTACTGTGCAACACATCTTTGTAAAAGGCTATTTGCAATTGAGTTTAAAACAAAAATGTCTGGCATAAGTTCTTTCTGTAATACTTGCGTTTAATTGATTAGTATGGGCATTGTTTATTGTTTGTTCATCGCCTCTATGTAGGAGTGAATTGAGAAATATGTCATGCAGGTCAAGAGGGAAGATTGAAGTCATTAAAGTGTCATTTTTTTCGCATCAAAGTGATGTATAATGTCAATTTGATGGCTTTTAGCTCTCCTCTTGTCTTGCACGATATAGTTTTGGATTCACTTTTGCTAGGGGTATACAAGTGTGTTATAACCATGCAAATTTCCATACTTTTCCACCAGCTAAAAGTTGAGAAACACTACATATTTTTGAATGAGTTGTCACCGTGGAACAAAATTTTGTAAAAGGATACTTGCAATTGAGTTTGAAACGAAAATGTCTGGCATAAGTTCTTTCTGTAATACTTGCGTTTAATTGATTAGTATGGGCATTGTTTATTGTTTGTTCATCGCCTCTATGTAGGAGTGAATTGAGAAATATGTCATGCAGGTCAAGAGGGAAGATTGAAGTCATTAAAGTGTCATTTTTTTCGCATCAAAGTGATGTATAATGTCAATTTGATGGCTTTTAGCTCTCCTCTTGTCTTGCACGATATAGTTTTGGATTCACTTTTGCTAGGGGTATACAAGTGTGTTATAACCATGCAAATTTCCATACTTTTCCACCTGCTAAAAGTTGAGAAACACTACATATTTTCTGAATGAGTTGTCACCGTGGAACAAAATTTTGTAAGAGGCTATTTGCAATTAAGTTTCAAACGAATATGTCTAGCATAAGTTTTTCTTAAATACTTGCATTTGATTGATTAGTATGGGCATTGTTTATTGTTTGTTCATCGCCTCTATGTAAGAGTGAATTGAGAAATATGTCATACAGGTCAAGAGGACAGATTGAAGTCATTAAAGTGTCCTTTTCTTTACATCTTTAAAATCTTTAATATGATTATGAGAATTTTTTTGAAATTTCCTAACTATCTTTTTCTGGATTTCAAAGATAAGCAAAATATGTCCCATTGATTTGTATTCATTGTAAGTACTTCTTTGGAATTGAGATTTTGCTAAAATAGACTAAGCAGTATGACTACTGGGCTTTTTATCTCTTACTTTACTTTCGTGTAAGGCTGTATTTTGGAGCCGCTCAAGTTTTACAGTTTGTTGTTATAGAACCTGTTAGAAACTTAGTGTGTTCATACTGAATAGAATTATCCAAACTAGATAGAAAAGTCTGTTGTTGGTTTTTCTTAGTTGTGAAGACGTTTAGAAAGAATGTTAACTGACCAATGTGGAGGAATGTTGTCTTTTTAACTTTCGTTTTTAGTTGAAGAAATGGATGATTTTAAAGATATTGAGCTTGGGGAATGGTTTCAAGACAACATGGTTGTGGACAAGGCTGCATCTTCGAGAGTTTCTGTTCTATTTTCCTTGTTTTCTGAAAATTTCAAATTGACTGATGAAACAATCTTTATGTCTAAGCTTGAATCTTATTTATGTAATAAAGAAATATTACACAAATTTACAAAATCTAAATACCGTGGAAGAAGACTTAATTTTGTATGTGGCATTAAAATCAGAGATGTGAAATCTGCATTTTCAAAAGAAAAGCCTCGTCATTTGTCTGTGGCTGTAAAAAATGAAGTAGGAAAAGAGAGTCATGTTGTTGAAGGTGTCATGTGCATAAACAGTGTAGAAGAAGAGGTGAATGAAGAGTCTGTGGTAGAAAAGAAGGAAGTGCACAAGTCTGTGGTTGAAGGGGTGGGGATTCATAAAGAGAGTGCCAAAGAGGAGATGCACAACAAGTCAGTGATTGAAGGGGAGGAGGTGCACAAAGAAAGTTTCAAAGAGGAGACCAATGAAGATTCTGTAGTAGAAGAGAAGGAGATGTGTAAACAGTCTGTGGTGGAAGGGGTGGTGCACAAAGAAAGTGTAGAAGAGGAGATGTATGAAGAGTTTGTTGAGAAGATTTTCATTGATTCTGTGGTTCCAGTGGAGTACATGTGTGAGGAGTCTCTTGTTGAAGAGGAGGACATGTCCAAGGAATCTGCAGTTGAAGAGGAGGATATGCCCAAAGAGTCTGGGATAGAAGAAGAGGAAATGCACGAGGAATCTGTGTTTGAAACAGAGGGATTGAATAAAGAGTCTGTTCTTGAGTTCAACGAAAAGTCTTATGTATCTGTGATCAAAGCTAATAATATTTCTGATGGTTATGTGTCTGTGATTAAGGCTAGTGAGAATTGCTTTGATTTCAAAAACAGTTATGAAAATGATATTTTCAATGAAATGGATTTTTGCTCCGATAATGATGATTTTCTTGATAACAAGGATGAGATAGCCACTAATTTTGATATGAAAGAAGACAACAGTTTTTACTTGGATCAAACCTTTGTATGTAGTTCAGGTTGTCAATCAGAAAAAGACACTGAAGAGGACACAGAGAGTTTTGACTTGAACAACACTTTTAAATGCAGCTCTGCAGATTGTCAACCAGAAAGAATTAATGACCCACCTCCAAAACCTCAAATAATATCATCCAATTCACTCTTCCAATATTTCAAAAAGCAGAATAATTCATTTAAAAAAGAATCAACCAAGCCAATATACACAGAAAAATATTTTCCATTCAGACAGCCAGAGAAAGAACCAACTGAATTCAACAATTTGGTCTTTTCAAGGCATTTTGAAAATTACAAGCAAGTTACTCCTGCAAATTTGCCTTGCAACTTTGACAGTCTTGAAGAATTTTTGAACGCACAGTTTTCAATAAGAGAGAATAGTCTAGGTGCAATGAATGAGCTTTTGGTGTCTGCTATGTGTGGTCAGAATAGTCTTGAACTGAATCTGAAATCATTCCTGTGTGCATCTTTTAAACCAATTGTTGTTGGTAATGTAGCACCAAATATTTTCAATTATCTCTGCTGTGATGACACATTTCCACAATTTACCTTAGTAAATCATGGCGGATTGGTTTTTCAATGTGAAGTTTGCACAGTCTTTGGAAGTTACATGACCAGTAAGGGCAAAGCCTCCTCTATAGGACGGGGTCATTTCCAAGGATTTCGCCAAGTTTACGAACACTCTGTTACTAATCATCACAATAAAGCAATAAATTGGCTGAAGAAAAAAGTCCAGATTGAAAAAGCCTCAGATGTTTCGCAATTAGTAAAAAAGACTAATTTAAGCGAATATTTTCAAGTTGTAAGTAACAGGGCCAAAAAAGTACCTTGTGTTTTTTTATGGAATCAGGAAATTGTTGATGAATTCAAAAATGACATATGCATTAGGAGGAAGCAACCAAAAACTATTTTTTCGGAAAAACAATTTTGGAAAAGATGTGTCAAAGTTGAAGGGCACAATAATTGTTACAATTATTCACACTGGCAAAAAATCCATAGAAGTGAATTTAAAGCTCTTTGTGAGGATTCATCTAACACGTACCGCTCAGTGTTTGTCCCTGGAGAAAATTCTATAATTATTGAAGGTAAAAGTGTAACAGTGCATGGGGGCATCAAAAGTTTGCAACCACTTTGTTTAGGCACAGCGTTGAACATTGGGTCTCATCCCTTCACATGTGATAACTGCGAGAAACAAAAAACATATCTAAAGGATTTAATGAAAAAACGGGAACAATCAGCTTTAGTTACTTCTCAAAACAGGTTAGGGAGAAAAGGCTTCAGACTTTCATATGCTACGAAAACAGAAACTGATGAAAGATTTAAGCAACTGGCTGCAGAAAATAAAGAGTTAAAACAACAAATAAAAGCTTTTGAGAGGGTTCACTATGATAAAAAAGCATGGGAGGGAATGTTATTGAAATCTTGTGGTGACAATGATGTGCAAAAGCTTGCAGTTGACCTAGTTACTCTTTTTCAACAACCTGGGCGAAAAGGTGCAATTCAGTGTGAAATAATAAAAAATTTGGTTGGGAAATTGAAGTCAAAAAATAACCACAAATTTACTCACATTATCAAAGATATTTCAAGTCTTTACCAGAACATCCTTGGCACAACAAATTACAGCCTCCTACAAAACCTTTTTGGTCTAGCAGGAAAAACAGTTGCCAAAAATAATGTTGAAACTTCCAAATTACATCTAGGGTTTAATGATAATGTCTTTTTTCAAACTGCTGAAGGCCTTTACGGAAATGAACCTATTATTGATGCAACAGATGAAGCAAGGTTGTTGAGATTTATTTCACCAGTCTTAAATGAACAAGGCGAAATAGAATTAGTAGGTCACTCTTGGAACGCAGATTGCAATGAATGGGAAAACTCTAAAATCTTGTTATCAAGTATTATCTCGGATGAAAAATTCCCGGATCAATATTCTGCACTAAAGAATTACGTTGATAAGGTATTCAGTACAAATGTCCTTTCAAAGGATGTAGCTGTTCATAATTTTGCTGCAGCATCAGGAGTGCTAAATAAACCTCTGGTATATTTGATTTGGCCAACTCCAAATTCTGGCTATCGGGGGTTTCACGTGTTGAAAGTTTGGGACGAGGTTCGTTACAAATGTTTTGTGGATGCAAATGGCAACCTTCGAGAAAAGCCACTGAAATTGTTAGGTCATGCTTCAGACTCTGCTGGTTTTCAGCTTGCTGCAGCTGTTACTTTGATGACACCAAATCGTGAGTCTCTAAAAGCTGGTGTGAAGTATCTGAGTCTTGGCATTGGGGAAAGCAAATTTGCTGCACCTTACTTTGGACCTCTGCCATCTATTGCGTACCTTGATTATGACCATGAGATGAGACTGTTTCTGAAATGTTTAAAGTATGTGACTGTGGAACTGAATCTCTTTCCTAGTACCAAATCTTCGTATATTGCTTCAATTAACCATCTTAGAGAACTGAAAATGCATTGTGAGAAATATGGGTATGATTGTTCTTTTTCTAACAACGACCTTCTTTTTGCACGATTTTTGGATCAAAACTGTGATGCAGCGCTAAAAATCTTCAAAATCAGAGTAGCAGAACTATTGGAGGAGAATGTTACTGGTTCTAATGGAACTATACTTTACATCAGAGCTGTTGTAGCACTCTTCAAGCCCTTCTTAGAGCCTTGTTCTAACCCATCAGCTATGCAGGAAAGTGTCTCTCAAGGTATCACTGTTTTCAGAATTTGGAGAGAAATTCTTAAATTGAAAGGAAAGCGAATACATTCTGCGCCTTATGCTTCAACAGATCCTAGTAAAAGGGGTTTTTTCCTTACGTATGGTTGTGCACAGACAGCTGAGATTTTATTTGCTGCCGCAACTAATCATATGCTTGCAATTTTTGCACATTTCAAAGAACTTGGTTCATCACTCCTGTCTCCTTTTAAGTGTGGTACGAAAACAACAGAAAGGTTGATCAGTGACATTCAAGGGAAAACAAATCATCTTCAATCTTTGGATGCCCAACCTGTGTTATCTGATGTAATTACTAAGCTTTCCAAAGTTCAAGCAAATCACCTTGTAGAAGATAAATTATTGGCTGCAGGGGCTAAAAAACAAAGCACAACTAACAGGAGGCGTCTTTCACACAAACTTCAAGAAATTGAAAAAAATGATTTTGAATTTCCCGAGACTTATCTTGAATTTCTTGAATCCCAGAGAATTGCCTTCAGAGCAGGTACCAAGAAAGGTATAGAGCTTTTTCGACAATATTGCCCTGAAGGAATTGAGTTTTTGGAAAGTGGTAATGGTTTTGGTTTTTTAAATCATAAAAACGTTGTTCCTCAAGAAAATCAGTTTAATGGCTCCCTTGATGAGCATTATGCATTGAAAATGTTGAAAGAAATCAGATCAGCTGAAGTGCTCTCTGCCAGTGTGAAAAAGAAGGAAACTGACATCAGGAAGTTTTTTGAGGAAGATGAAGATGAAATAATCTCAGATAAAGATGCATCTGTAGTTGATGATAATGAAATTAATTGCAGTGATGATTTGAAAGAAGATGATGCTAGCAACAATATTGGTCAGACTTCAAAGGACTCCTCAAAGTGGTATTTAACCAAATTGGAAAATGGCAGTAAGACAACAATCCATCTAGCCCAAGCATTGAAAGCCCTTATACCACGCGAACATGTTGCAAGGGATAGGTCTCGTAGGCACATTGCAAGCAAGTATTTGCCTGGAAAAGCTCCCATAGACGAATCCCACAATATCCTAGCGTTTCGATTTGTGATTGCAACAGTCTCAAAAAAAATTGTTGTATGTAAAGTTGCATCATTGTTCTTAAATGGTGTTTCTGTGCTTAGTGCATCAAGTCAAAATGATTCTGTGACCTGTAGACTCATTCCATTAGAAGAGAAATCTCCTTTCGTTTTCTGCTTTCCAGAGAAGGTTTATGTCAGTCAATTGTTGAAAGGTTCAAACATTTTGGATGAAATTGGGATGGGTAGACTTGATGACGGTTCACTTGAGGTTCTTTATGAATTCCGCAACAAGCTCTGTGCAGCTAGAAGTCAATTGGCTGAGTCTTTGGATGTCGGTTTAGCAAAAAAAATCTCAAAATCTCTTCTCCCATCCGAATTTGAGGAGGTTGAAGACATTCTTAAAAGAAAGGTTGACTTCAAAACACATGAATTTTTGTATTTGGTAAAGTTTAAAGGAAAAGCGGATTCTGAGCCGGTTTGGTTGAGTGCATCATGTTTCAACAGGCCTTTTCAGTTTAACACTAGGCGAGGTCTTGGTTCTCAAGAAGTTCTTTTTGCCAATCAAAGTGGAAATGTTCAAGACGGAGGTCAGGTGGATAAGAAAGAGGCAAGTGCTTGTAAAGGTTATGCCAGTACGAAAAAGACCAGCGCTTTTGAAAAGAACACAGCAAAGGCAAAAAGGAAAGGTGGAATTATCAATTGTGAACCTGTGCTTAAAAAAAAGAAATCTAATGCCTCTAATCAAAGTCTAACAAGGTTAAGGTTGTTTCAAAACCCAAAGCTTAACAACATACAATTGAAAGAGAAGGAATGGCTGTCAGATAAGCATATGAGCAAGGCAATAGATTTACTGAAAAAGAAATTCCCAAGGTTAAACGGTTTGCAAGATCCTCTTTATGGACAAAAAACTTTTGAATCAATGTGTGGGGACAGTATCCAAATACATCACGATGGGGTGAATCACTGGGTTCTGTCTGTTTGTTTGAATGGTAGGGTGTACGTCTATGATAGTATATACAAACACACTACAGGGAATTTAGAGAAGCAGCTTTGTCAATGCTACAGGAGTTTGATCACTAGCAACTCATTAGAAGTTCATTTTCCGAATGTATACAAGCAAGCTGGGTCAGACGATTGTGGGCTTTTCGCAATTGCGTATGCTGTTGATATAGCAAGTGAAACAATGCCTGACAATGAGTGTTATAATCAATGTAAGATGAGGGAACACTTCAACGACTGCTTGTATTTTGGTGAGATTTTGCCTTTTCCTCGGCATTCCTTAGAAGACAAATGCAGAGTAGGTACGATGAAAGAATGGTCAAATCAATCAATAGAGGTAAGTTGTTATTGCATGACACCACCAACAAAGGAGATGATCAAATGTTCTTTATGCTGCGAGATGTATCACTCAAAGTGTGCAAATGTCAATAGTGAGGTTGGAGTCAACAAGGATGATTGGAGATGCAAAGACTGCATTCCACCAGGTTAAAGAAGAAAAGAAGTAGTGCTCTGGAGGTTTTAGGAATGAGTTAAATCAGGTTTTATTTTAGACTTTGACGGTGTAAATAGTTGCTTTTTTAATTTCGCAAATTCACCTTTTTTTGGTTCTTTTCTATAAATGAAAGTCAATGTTTACTTAAATGTTTGAGGGCCATGTAAATTCGCAGGTGACGTAATTTTTCATCCGAAAATTATCCATTTAAGGTTAATAGGTCATAAGTCTTAATTTGTTATCTAAAATCAATTGAAAACGACACTTTCAAGGTCTTCTTGATGTTCAATTTTCCTGTTGATGTTCAATGTTCCTGTTGATGTTCAATGTTCCTGTTGATGTTCAATGCTCCTGCTGTGGTCAATGCTCCTGTTGATGTTCAATGTTCCTGTTGATGTTCAATTTTCCTGTTGATGTTCAATTTTCCTGTTGATGTTCAATTTTCCTGTTGATGTTCAATTTTCCTGTTGATATTCAATGTTCTTGTTGATGTTCAATATTCCTGTTGATTTTCAATGATGCAACTCATGTTAAATGTTCCTGTTGGTGTTAAATTTCTTTTGTTTGCCATAATAGGTGGCTGGTTTAATATTTTTTGTATCATATGATTTAGTTAGATTATAATAAGTGAAATTTGAAAGTAGCAACCTTTATTTATTCATACTCTTTAATGAAATTTGTCCAATTTGTCTTTCATTTCAAAAATGTGTGAACAAAATTTTTTTTCTCAAACAACAAAAAAGTGAGCAAGGCATGCGAAATAACAGTTTTCTCATTGTATCCTGCTGGTATTGAAACCTCCTGTGGATGTTCAATGATGCAGTTGATAATCAATGTTCCTGTTGATGTTCAGATGTTCAATGATGAAACTGATGTTCAGATGTCCAATGTTCCTGTTGATGTTCAATGCTGCTGAAAACCTTTGGACTCTGTTGCTGTATTGAGCTGTAAATAGAACATGTCATGTTTGCTCGGCAGATTTTGCATGGTCATGGTCATCATTTTCTGTAGCTTTGGTAAGCTTTAATTAGAGCAAACTGATTTTGTTCTTGCAGATTCCCTAGGACTTTCATTTGAAAACTTGTTTTGAAACAGTTGATGTTCAATGTTCCTGTTGATGTTCAATGTTCCTGTTGATGTTCAATGATGCAACTGATGTTAGATGTTCCTGTTGATGTTCAATGCTGCTGAAAACCTTTGGACTCTGTTGCTGTATTGAGCTGTAAATAGAACATGTCATGTTTGCTCGGCAGATTTTGCATGGTCATGGTCATCATTTTCTGTAGCTTTGGTAAGCTTTAAATAGAGCAAACTGACTTTGTTCTTGCAGATTCCCTAGGACTTTCATTCGAAAACTGTTGTTTCGTTATTTTGAAAAATATCACACATAATGCGTAGGCTTAATTGAAAAGTTTTAATTGTCAATATTTGATTTTGAATGTGTCAGATCATGCTCTCCCTTTTCAAACAAAAATCACATCGTTTTGCTAATACACTTAATCGCTCCAAAAAGCTTAGCTTTTGGCTCGTGAAGGCTTTAATTGAAAGAGATAAATATTGCGCTTCAAAAAGTAACACTTAGGTTAAAACGTTTCGCTGCTAGACACTTTGATAAATTTCATTAAGTTATGGATGTTCAATGTTGTAGCTGTTGATGTTCAATGTTGCAGCTGTTGATGTTCAATGTTGTGGCCGAAGATCAATGTTTCAGCTGAAGATCAATGTTCCTGTTGACGTTCAATTTCTATATTTTTTGTCATGCTTTTATATTTTTTTCTACATTTTCAAAAAACATTATTTTTGTCATATCACAAGTAATTTTATTTGTTAAGGTCGTTTTAAAAAGTGATCCATGGATATTTTAACAACTCTTTCCTGTCATTGCCATATTGAAAAATGTTCTAACTCAATTTCATCAGTTTACGTTTTTTCAGTTAAAGCTTACGTAAAAACAAATGCCGTATTTCCTTATGATCGTTCTGTTTGAAAGTTTTTTAAGTTCGAATCAGATTATATGTAGGGCTAGAATGAGTTCTTTGGATAACAAATTTGAAAGAAGCAACCTTTTATTATTTTTTGCTCCATATATATAGTGAAGTTTGTTCTAAGTGTCCAAGCTTAGATTCGATTTCGTAAGGCATGCTCAACTTCATTTCGGAAATATGTGAACGAATTTTTAATTTTTAAGAACTAAGGTTAATGAAACAACAGTTTTCTCAAAGTTTTTTGCTGGCATTAAAACCTCCTGTAGATGTCCAAAATGTTCCTGTTGATGTCCAAACTAATGTTGAATGTTCCTGTTGATGTTCAATGCTGCAAGCCATGTTCCTGTTGATGTTCAATGATGAAACTGGTGTTCAATGTTCCTGTTGATGTTAATGATGCAAGCCGTGTTCAATGTCCTGTTGATGTTCGATGATGCTACTGATGTTCCATGTTCCTGTTGATGTTCAATGATGCAATGGTGCTCAATGACGCAACTCATGTTCTATGTTTAATAATGTTTGAAAACCTTTGGACTCTGTTGCTGTGTATATAGCAGCTGTAAATAGAACATGTCATGTTTGCTCAGCAGATTTTGCATGGTTGTGGTCATCATTCTCTGTAGCTTTGGTAAGCTTTAAATAGAGCAAACTGATTTTGTTCTTGCAGATTCCCTAGGACTTTCATTCGGAAACTGTTGTTTCATTATTTTGAAATTTTTCAATTATCAATATTTGATTTTGAATGTGTCAGATCATGCTCCCTTTTCGAACAAAAATCACATCCTTTTGTTAATACACTTAATTGCTCCGAAAAGCTTAGCTTTAGCCTCGTGAAGGCTTTATTTGAAAGAGATAAATGTTGAGCTTTAAAAAGTAACACTCAGGTTAAGACGTTTCGCTGTTGGACACTTTGTTAAATTTTAGTTTTTAATTTTTAATTTTAATTTTTTAAGTTCTGGACCATCAGTAGGGCAAAAAATTGCTTTATTAGAACAATATCCTTAATAAAGTAAATTTTTGTTGGTGTGATGGACAGGAAGGTACAACCTCACGCCTAAAACGTAAAAAATTTGGGTGGGTGGAATAGGCAAAGTTATTTTGCGCGGAATCATCACTGAAAAAAGAATGACTTTCGGTTAAAAAAATTACATGAGAATGATTTCTTTCAATTTTCTCAGATAAAACTTTGGTTGTACCGGAAAGTGCGAGAGTGTGGGCACTTTCCAAATCAAAATTTAAAGACCAACCAAATTTTGAAATTTCAAGACTCTTTTTGCTCGGGTTTTCCTTTTTCTTTTTCTTTCAGTTGAGTTTTGTGACATGGTATTGGGATTCTTCAGCCACCTCTGCTGTATAATGGTAAGTTTGAATTTATTTTATGAGTCATCTTACGTAGATTTGATTTTTCTGAATGTGTGTACGGATTTTTACAATAAATTTAAAAGAACGAGTTTCAAATGCTTAAGTTTTGTTTATACCTGAAAATTAAGTCACTTTAGAAATCCTACAAATTATTTTGATTATGAGGTCCTGTGTGACGTTAGAGAAGGTATTTTTTATCCAATGTTGTGTTAAAAAATATCTAGCCACTGCATCTAAACAAACAGCAGGCAGATATATTATAGCATGAAATTTCATTTAAGCGAAGCAAAAACATTTCGTTTAAGTTTGATTCAATTTTGTCTCTGCCATTTCAGCAAATATTCATAAATAATGTCAGAACTTTGCACACGCCAAATTTTTCTAAATCGATCATTCTCCAAAGTTAATTTTCGTGAAATCGATTTTTTTGGCACTCGAGAGTACTTTATTATTTTGCAACAAAGTGTTTGAGGTTAGTTAGCTTAGTTTTTGACCAAACTTGAGCCTATATATAAACGTCTATAATTGTCTCAAATGCTGCACCATGTTGATTGCGTGATCAAAATTAAAACCCGAAAATTATGAAATCTAGTAAACGGCAAAGAAAATCATTAGATTTTTTATGAATTAAATGTATTACAAACGAAACCGATAGCATTGTAAGATAGCGATGAATTTTTTTGTAAATTTGTCTCTATTTTAATTGCTCATTTTATGACATCTTATTCTTTCTACCTACTATTAATGCCGCCCTTATCAATACTTTTTTGTTATTGTAATTTCACGGTCTAGTATTCATTTTTATCCACTATTTTCAATTCCAAGAAGAACATGTCTAATTTTGTTATTGAAGTTGGCTGTATTCTGTGTATTTTTGGTAATGTCGAAAAAAGCATCAATTTTAACATATGTGGCGTTAAATTAATTTTTATCAATCGTCGGATCGCACGTTGTGAAATTCAAGTAAAAGTGTCAGCGGTCCTGAAAGGTTTTATTAGACACTCAGCGGAATTAAGTCCAAACCACTTTTCAGCGGTCATGCATTTTTTAAGGCTAACATATAACAAATTTCAGCGGTTATGCATTTTTGAAGACTAACATGTAGCAGATTTCAGCGGTCGTCTCTATTTTGCGCTCTTCAAGATTCCAGCGGTTGTCTTTATTTTGCGTTCTTGAAGATTTCAGCGGTGGTTGCCTGTTCCAACCACTAGACCGACAAAAACATCAAACATTTAAACCGCGTGATTTTACAAACGAAGGTCTGTCAAAACCGCTGAACAAGTACACCGGTCAATGAAATTACCCCCTGTGTCAAAAGAAGAGCCCCCCGATTCCATCCAACATATAAATAATGCGAGAAGTTTCAGTTTCTTTCATTCTTGCCACACTTCGTAACGTGCTTATTGTGAATATTTCGTACGCATCGCTATTTACAAATAAGATGGGTTCAACAATTAGCAAAACTTCTGTCGAAGGTATGTTAATTTTTTTGGTAGACAACAAGGTAAAGGTTGAAGTATATTACATCTACACCAAAAATTTATGTTGTTTTTCAGCTGAAGTGTCGCAGCACGTAATTGCAGACTTGGTGGTAACCAATTCCTCAAATGGCAACGTTGACGTTGTTGTGAAATGTCGCATGCGTGATGGGACTGAAGAGAAAAGTAAGGTCGGCATTAAGAGAAAACGAGTGGCGCCGAAGACCACAATCCGTACAAAGATTGTGATCCGTTCGAATTTATCGAACGAAAACGTTCAAGTGACTGCTGTCCCGCCGTCGTCGCACGACCAAGGCGAAAAATACACGATTAACGAGCAAGAGAAGTTGCTACTTCATGTGGATCCGGGAGACAAAATCAAGATCGTTTTGGAGAGGAAAGAAAGAAGACGGTAACTCAATATATGTATATTTTATTGTGTAATTTTTTTGTCTCCTGGGTCCACGAGTGTTTTGCTCGTTCACCGTTAAATTTTTGTCTTGGGCATGGAAATAACGAGGTTAGTAGTCACCCTATAACGAAAACGTTGCTCTTCGGTGCCACTTCATTTTTTAATTTTTTCCCTGTCATTGATTGAATTTTTTGAGTCGAAAATATTTAAATTAATAGCAGAAAGCCGAAATTAGACCCTCGATAACTCGAACTTTCGTCATTTCAAACTTATGTGATTTGTCCATTAACGCAGTACCTCTTATTATAAACCCCTCGACAACACGAATATACGCTAAGTCGAACCGTTTCCCTTGTCTTATACTGGTTCA